>VZTE01001955.1:446325-550974 GCA_013397775.1 Eulacestoma nigropectus
TTGTTTGTTTGTTTTGTTTGGTTTTTTTTTTTTTATCCATTATCGCTCAGTAGATTCTTCCCATCCCTCCTCCCACCCTCCTCCAGCCACAGATGGTGCAGCAGGTGCAAATGCCACTGATAATGCAAATGCCAGCTTAGTCAATGGTACGTCACAACCCCCGGCTTGTCGGATTTGATGGATTTCTCTCCTGACTGTGTCAAACTCCCTCTCCCCTCCCTGACCTGCACAGATGTTGTGTGTGTGTGCCTGCACTCTGAGAGATCCTACTCCACACGCTCTGCAGGAGCTTGGAAGAGAGGCCGTAGGGATGCTGCAGCTTTATGCCCACGGAATCCAGCCTCGCAGGGGCAGAATCCGGAATCGTGATCTATTTGCCATTAAACCTGCAGTTAAAAGGAGCAGTTAAGTCAGGCCAGTTCCAAAATTTTAGGGCAGATTCACCTGAAGTTTTACTGTAAAGCTTTGCTATTCAGCACAGCTCTGAAGAGGAGCACCATGAGAAAGGGATTCTGTCTGCCTCTCCTCTTTTTCACTCTCATAATTCCTCACACAGCCTCCGTGTGCTGCTGAGAAAGGGCTGGGATCAGGGTCTGGCTCCATCTCAGCAACACTGCGCTAGGAACAACTCTTGCTGCTTTCAGCATCTGTTTCAGGGGGGCTGAGGAGTTTTGTGGGTATTTGTGTGAGCCCTCAGGGATCTTCTCCTGAGCCTGCCCGTGTTAACTAAACCCAAAGGGAACCATTCCTGCAGCCAGTTTTGAGTGTCCCAGTACAGACTCCTGACCCTGCTTGTTAGCACGCAGATATTTCAGTCTCTCTCCTAACAGGCAAATTCCTGTGCTAAATTGAATTGAATGGGTCAATATTAGTGTAGGCATCAGCTGTATTTTGCTGCTAATCAGATACATGAACCTTTATTTGCCAGAGGAACCTTTCGCTCTTCTGCAGTGCCAAAAATACTGAGGAAAGTCATTCTACTTTTCATCATGTTGGTGATAGAAGGTTTTTTTTTCCGTGCAGGTCAGCAGTTGTTGCATTTCACATGTGAAATGAGAGTTTCCGACAGCAACACCAAGTGCTGAATAAGAACCAGTATTTACTGCTGTAGTATCTTATTTAAAGCAGTGACACAGGAAATCTTCAAACCACTTTTCAAATCATTTAAAAGAAACATATAACCAGATTTAAAACCCATTCTGGAAAACTAGGATTTGCAATCCCTACATCTCCTTGCATGGCAGGAACCTCCATCATCCTGGTTCCAGATTCCTTAGAGACCAAGAATCAGGAAATGAACTATAAGTGCTTATTCTCTATTACTGTGAGGGAGGTCCTGGCACAGAGAAGCTGTGGCTGCCCCTGGATCCCTGGAAGTGTCCAAGGCCAGGCTGGACAGGGCTTGGAGCAACCTGGGATAGTGGAAGATGTTCCTGCCCATGGCAGGGGGTGGCACTGGATGAGCTTTAAAGTTTGTTCCAACTCAAACCATTCTGTGATGATTCTGTGATGGTTCCACTTTGGTGAGTGTAAAACAAACAAACTCCCCTTCAGCCCCACTGGATCCCCAGCATTCCTGCTCCTCCCTGCCAGCTGCAGGGCAGAGTTCAGCCCCTCTTTGCCGGTGCTCAGCAGGTGCAGAACGAGCCCTGTGCTGCCCCAACGCGGGCGCTGCTCAAAGCTGGGGCTGCCTGGTAAATCCCGGGTGTGCTTGGGCTTAATGCTGAGCTTAATGAGGAAATTGAGTTCCAGGGGATATTAGATCAGTGTCTGAATTAGGGATGTGATTTTCCATCATCCTCTCTCCAGTCAGGAACAACAGTGACTGTCCGTGTTTATCCTGGAGCTGAGAGATGCAAACCCAGGGCTTCGCAGAGTAGAGTGAATTTTTTGGTGCAGTTGAGGATGTTTTGGCTTTCAGCTCCTCTGAGATGAGGCAGTTCAGTCATTCTGCTGGCCTTTGATCGGCATGGACAGGAGAGGCTTTCCAAAATCCAACTGCTCTGACCTTGTGCTCACAGGAGAACTCAGACAGGCAGACTCGGATGAGAGTGCTTTGGAATTATCTGGGAAATGGCCAGTGCCAGATTTCTGGTGATTTCTCAGCGCTGCTGATGAGACAGAGAACACTGAAAATGTAGATATGGTTTGGAGGGGAGAAAGGAAGGAGAGGATAAGTTACAAAGCAAGGAGCCCAAATTCATCTGCATGTTCCTTTGGTCTGGATGAAATGAATGTTTTTTAAAAGTCTGAAAATTCTTCCTGAGGTGTGACTGGAAACAACCATTTTACCTAAAGTCTAATACCTCTGTATAGAAAATATCTTAAAATAAGAAAAAATAATGATATTCTTGAATAAGTAGCAAGCTGCTTGAAAATCAACCCATTAACATTTCAGATAAAATATTTTTATTCTTAATTGTCAATACACAATTGACACAAAAGAAAGAGTTTGTTTTCAGCCAGGGAGCCCGTAGTGATAAATTCATTTACTTTGTGACCCAGCCTGTGTATTTAGGTGCTGTATCAAAGGAATTCTTATAAATTCTGTTGGATTTTAGGAGTTGAGTTCAAAATGGAGAATTGTTGCCGGTCTCATTGTTAGAACTATAAACAGTATGTTCAGTTTCTGAAAGGTTGCAAATTAAGTTCATGAAGACAGCAGAAAATTTTGCAGAGAGGGAGATTCTGGAAAATCCATCTCATTTCAAAGTTTTATATTTAGTAAAGGTAATTTAAAAAAAAATGAAAATCAGGGAAGCAGCGATCACTGTTTACAGCTTGTTTACCCCAAATTTGATTTCCTTCTAGTAGAGCAAATTACCCCAAATTTGATTTCCTTCCAGTAGAGCACTGCCACCTTCCTAAATCAAGACTTCCAGGGTGAGTTGTTGGGGTTTTTTTGGCCTTTGTAACCTGGGGAATTTGGTACTTAAATGTGTATTCAGAAAATATAGAAAAGGTAGAGAAATGCCTTACCAGACTCAGAGAAATGTCTCTGCTGAAATATTTGTCATCTACAGCTAATCCCAGTGTAGGTACTGAGCTACTTCAGTTCCTGCAAAGCAATTTGCAGTTTGAACGTGTTTTTAAAAGTAATTTTGTTATTTTAAATTTATATTTTAATATATTTCTGTTTTGTAATTGAAGTTGTTTATTGAATGCACAGAATTATCTAAAACTCCCTGTTTAACACAGTGGTTCCATCTCAGCACTTGGGAACACAACTCCATCATTTTCTTTGGTTGATTCCAAGCAGTTCTTCCAATTGAGAAATGATTTCCAGCTGAGGGAAATAATTTCCAAAATGGTGATAAGACTTTGCTATTCCGTGTCTTTGGCTCTTCCTCGAGGGCTGAGGCAGGTAAAGGGGAGGCTTTTCTTGGGAATTTTATTTAGTGGAGTCCATGGCTTTTAGAGTAAGAATTTAGTCAGTGAAGGTGCCACGAGTCCTTTCCAAAATACAGGAGTTGTAGTGAGGCAAAGGCAGGTGAAAAACTTTTTCTATTTAAATTCAGAACTTTCAAATCAGCTGCAGAATCCAGGTGTTGTTAGAAATGCTATTCCAAACCTTCTGATATTTCATCCTTGCTTAGAAAAGTGCTGAAAAACTCATGTGGATTCCTCCTGCCCAAACAACATTCATTTTATTGCTTACCCCAAACAGAAAAGAAGAAAATATTTTCAGAGTTATGTTAAAAAAAAAATTATATTTTTGAAGAATTATCTCACATGATGCTATCAAAATATGAATAAATACTCATCCTTTTAATGATTCTACACAATGCACCAAGGACAGAAGGATGGGGAGTATTTGTACCTGGAAGGAGGAAGGATCTCTCAGCAGTGGTGATTCTATCACCTTCCTTTCTTTCTCTCTTCATTTCCCTGTTCATATTTTATAGCAAAGTGCAGCTTTAAAATGATTTGGCACAGGAGGATATAAATAGTTTACAGCATCCTTCTCTTTATCTTAATTACCCAAATTACCTTTTCTTTGTTATTCTGTCTAAATAACTGAACTATAACTATCTGTGATGGCTTCCCACCCTCAATAACCTGGATGCAGTAAATTAAGTGTGTTAGAAATGTACTTTTTAAATACCTAAATTCACCTTGTTGTTCATGATTGTTTATTTTGTGTGCTGGTATTTTCAGGTAGCCAGTCAACTGTGAGTGTAATTTATTATGATGCTTATGCTATCAAATAGCAAATATATGTCCTAAAATTACATGTTTGGATTTACAAAGAAAAATAATGTCTGTGATGTCTCTGCCAGTTGTAACAGTCATGTTTGGGTTTTGTTGGTGATTTTTTATCTTTTTGAAAGTTGAAGATTCTTCAAATTTGCTGCTCCAAGGTTTGGAATTGCACTCTGCAAAAGGATCTCTGGAGCAGGAAAGGAAATGGAGCAGACTGCCTGCTCTAAATTAATGCCTTCCAGTTTTTAGGGAAGGCTTGATGCTCCAGCCAGAAATCCCAATCTCCAGAGATATTTGATGTCTTCCAGTAACTTTATTAAAAGCCCTTCTAAGAAAAACAGCCACCAGGCAGGTACTGAGCCCAGCTGTGCCCCACGGGCAAAGGTTTTATAGGGAATTTCACAATGAAAATGAGCTGGGTTTTGCTCAGCTTCATGGATTCATCTCTCGTGCAAAGTGAAAAGCTCTGGGAGGTGGAGACTGATTTTTTAAAAGTCCTGTTATTGCCAGGGTGGGAATAGAGATAGAAATTCAGACAAGCAGCTGAGGGACAGTGGTTTATTGCAGTAATTCACCTGGGCTCTGGGATGATTTTAGGTCACAAGATGTCCTTTCCCTGGCTGTGCTTCTGGGCTTTGGAATTTCTCAGTGTGACATGGGGGCCTATTTTTGACAAATACAAGACTGGTTTGGTCACTTTTGCTCTCCCACTTAGTGCCAAGACCAACACGCAAGAGATGCATCTTAGCTTTTCCATTTTGTTATTACTTACTCACAGCAGAGCGAAAAAATTGATCCATATAGCAGCCAGAAGAACAAGACCTACCTGCTGGCACATTTTTTAATAAGTTCTGATGATACATTTCTCATTAGAATGTGTTGACAATCCTGTAATGCTGTTTTAACTTAATTTTCCTTAGCATTATTTTTTATTGTGCATGTTACGTAACTACCGAAAGACCCTGTCATCCACACTGAAATTGTAGTGTTTTCCACAAATTCATCTCTTACTGGGAGAGTTTCTAAAGGGATCTCACCAAGAAATTTTGAATACATTTGAAAATGTTTAGTTGTTATTCGAAATCTGAAAGTTCTGTATGCGATTTGTACATTTTGCCATTTTTATCTCATGCACACTTTCAAATGACATTCCCAGTTAAAAAAGGCACAAAGGAATAAGGGCTTTGGTGTGGTAAAACTGAGTGTAGATAAAATGTCAAATTGGAAATTAAAGAGGCACTTGGTAAATCTATCTTTAGGGTAAATCTGAATTTAGGTCACCTGGCACTTGTATTTCCAGAAGAAATTTGCTAATTAGTACAACCAAGTGAGGAAGAGGTAATTAAAAAACCCTACCTGATTTACATTTTTATTTATTTATTTAGATCTATTAACACTATTGTTTCTATTTTGTCTCAATTTAGTAACATGATTGATTTAATTCTGGAATACATTAAGAAAGTCGTGGTCCGTACAGAGTTTTTAAGTCCCAGCCCTGTGAAAACATCAGTTCAGGACTATTATTCCAGTTTAGCTTTCCACTGGATCCACTTCATGAGTTTCCCCCTCTGAATTTATGCAAATCCCTCAAAACCACGTGCTGCTATTTAGCGTTGAACGTGTTCCAACCCTGACCTTGCCCGGAATTCCCTGGACGTGCCCAGCTGGGTTGGGCACTCCTGTGAGTGCAGGTGTGAGGGCAGGGGATGGTGCCCAGCTCCCTGTGATGTGCTCGTGGCTTTCGTGTCCCGTTGATTTGAATTCCCATTTTCGTGTTCTGTCTCGGCTGAAGGTTGTTTACTGTCTGTTGTCTGTTGGAATTTTTCATCATTTAGGCAAGATGCAGGATGGGAATATGGAGAACAGCCAGAACAAAGGTAATCTTCTTTCCTATTCAGGAGGTTGTGGATTGTGTTGTTAGCATGTAGTTCAATCCTGTCCCAAAGTGCAATGAGAACCTGTGGTTTGTGCTGTGTGTGAAACTGGCCCTTGTTGTTCATGCAGAATGCCCCGAAAAACCCCAAACAACCAACCGCGACCAAAAACCTACCCAAGAGATTGTGACTTCCACGAGTTGCGGATATTTAGGAGAGGAGTACTTTAAATAAACCATTTATAGATGTCGCTTTCATCTCACAAAGCTCATTAGAATTAATTTTGTATCCTACGTATTGTTAGTGGTTTTCCAACCCAATTTTTTTATGTCTCATCATCTCTGGTGTCTGATGGCATTGTCTGGACATGTTTTCATTTGCAGGGAGAAGGTAAAGCAATAAGAAAAGGGAACCTTAAAGCCAAGGCGTTATTTAGCAGTGTAAAAGCCTTTTATAAGGATAAACAACAGGAAGATTTAGAGTCTTAGGAGTTTCTTATTTAATATATAATGTCAGGAAGAAATTGGAACCAATATTTTGCTTTCTCTGAAGCAAAGTCACGGCTCCCTTTTTACTGTAAGACACAGCTATCAAGAGTTCTTTGGGTTATACCAAATTATACAATAATTTTCTCTTCTCAGATATTATTAAACATTGCAGAGGTGACGTCTCAGAAACTGGATAGAGAAACTCAGTGGTTAACGGTACAAAAGTACCAAATAAAATGCTATTAAACAATAAGCATTGAGGTTAGGTAGATCTATTTGATTTCCAGGTCAAACAAGCACGGTCTTGTACAATCTCATCACGAAAGCAAAGCTGTTTCATCTCATCCCGTTTTATTTCCTGTGCTCAGTACAAAGCAGACACATGCACATATATCCACTGCAATGTCACTGCCTTTCAGAAACACGGAAAAATAAAGTTTCCTTCCATGGGCATTCTGTCAGGAAAGGAGGGATCAGCCCTGAAATTGTGTGTGGTTTTTGTGGGGAAATGGTGATGCCACCACCACCAGACCTGATGGATGAGTTACTTGCTCACTGAATGCCGAGGAAACTTTATAACTCAGGGATTTTCTGGAATGGTGGATGGCAGAGTGTGGTCCCCTGGTTGCTGAGGTGCTCCTACAGCCCAGAGGAGCCAGATTCCCTTCAAAATGTTTGCATTGGAAATATGATTATGAGGGGGCATTGCACTCTAGGAGGCATCCTGAAATTCAGAGAGATATGGATCGGTGGAAGCACCTGAGCTCTGCTATTCCAGGGAATCCTGCAGTGCTGATGCTGTCACTTGCCAAGTCACGTGCAAGACATTCAGTGACACGTATGTGTATGGCCCAGAGCGTCATGGGTGGGGGCAGAAATGAGAGAGAAACCCAGTCAATGCTTTTCCAGCCCACATCCCCGCGTGTCCTGAGGGCACTCGGATGTGCTGGCACTGCTGTGTCCTGCAGAGCCCCACGGGGGCTCCAGGGCACCTGCCTGGCACGGGAGCCAAGGGTGTCCTGGGCAGTGACAGTCCCAGCCAGCCCCTGCGATGCTGGCTGGATTCAGTGACGATGAACTCCGGGAGAAAAGGAAGGAATAAAGCTCTGGAGTAACAGTTTTGTTCTGCATTATCAGCCAAGCAGCAGGACGGGGCTGCTGCCATGGAGATGCAGCCGCTGAAGAGTGCGGAAGGGGGAGAGGGAGACGACAAGGACAAGAAGAAATCCAACATGCACAAGAAGGAAAAATCCGTTCTTCAGGGAAAGCTGACCAAGCTGGCAGTGCAGATTGGCAAAGCAGGTATGGCTGGGTGGCACCAAACGCCTCTGGGTCACAGGAGGCAAAGAGCTGCAGAACAAATGGTTCTGAAAAGGGACAGGCCCTTTTCTCCTGCAAGGTTTAGAAATGGGTCACCATAAAGCTGCTCTAAGGAGAGTGTGTGGTACTGAAGATCTTTATTCTCCTAAAAATCAGCTTCGACTGTCAAGAAGCTTTGGGCAACTTGGATTGTAATGAATATTTGACTCAAAATGAAATGCAGCGTTTCTCATCCTTGATATTCCCAAGTGGAGTAATTACGTATTTAATTTCCTCTCCCCTCAGAACTTGGGAGTGCACAGTTTCAGAATCTCTAATATTGACTCAAAATATCACTCACACAGTATTTCCCTCTCATAGATTCTGAAATCATTCTGTTCCCCCCAAATATCCCTGTTGCTGCCTTCTCCCCAAGCACGACACTTCCTTTGACTCCTGTACCCAGAACCATCTGGGCCCTGCTGTTGGGAGCAGCACTTCCCCAACATTTTGGTAGAGAGTGGAAATCATCCATAATGGCCTAAAGTCCCTTAGGTTTAGGGGTTTTTTTGTGGTATGAAAGAGATTTTCATCTCAGCTCCTTGGTTGAAGCCCTACAAGATCCCTCTGTTCTATCACCCTTAGGCTTCTTCTCCAGTCTGATTTTCACCCTTCTCATCCCTTTTTAGGTTCATTACAGGAGCTGATCACTTAACCCCACCATGCCAATTCTCCTTGCCTGAACAGGGTGCATCCAAATCTGGTGTTATCATCCCTGATATCCAGTTTAATTCTTTGCCCCAATTCATATTCTTCCAGCTTCTCACCTTTGTTTCCCTGATCATTAATTCCTTAGATTAAGTACCTTTCTGCACTGCCTTGGCTCCTGCTCTCCTTGATATTTCAGCAGGCACCTGAACATCACTCTTAAAGTAATTGTGTAGGGATTTCTAACCAGAATGTGGCAAGGAACGTGAATTAAATTAATTAATCATTGCCTCATTTGGTTTTACTTTTTCGTTGAACAATCTATGGGGATGTCTTTTGTTGTCAGGAGTATTTGCCTGTACAATATTTTAATGGATTTTCCTGTATCCTGTGGCACAGAATGATCTCCCTGACTCATTTGTTTCCTGTCAACCTTAGCACCCTTCAGCTTCACCAGTGTTTTTTTTAAAACTGCAGTCAAGACGTGAGACTCTTTCAACTCTGTGATCTCATTAGGGAGAAATTAATTCATTGCGAAATGCAGCCTTAGCTGCTTCACACAAACCTGCCAAACAGGGGTGGTCAGAGCAAGGCAAAGTTGAGGCTCTAGTGGAAATTTTATTTGTGTGCTCAAAGCCAGGGACAAAACTGGGGAGCAGGAGTGCGATCCCAGCAGTCTGTGCCATCTGGGGAGTGGATGGAATCCTTGGGATATTTTGTGAATTCTGTGAAATATTTATGGGTGTCTCTGTCTCTATTGAGCCTCTGCTCATGAAAATACACACTCTGCAGATGTTCCCTTGAAAAGGGACACCTTGGAAACACAAATATTTGTCACATCTTAAAGAAACACAGTGAAAAACTGTCCTGTGGATAATTCTGCATTATTGCCTCTTTATATTCACTCAGCCACATCTGTAGGGCTTTTCTAGGTTATTTTATACAGCAACATAAACTATGGGAGACTCGTTTGCTCAAGTCTCTTATGATACACTTATTTAAAAGAAAGGTGTTTAGATATGGATAGACAAGTAATTTGTAAAAGGTGGGGGTTAAAAGGACAGATAAATGTTGTACCAGGCAAAGTAATGTGCTAAATTGAATAAACTTAGCTCAAGTGACAGCAGAACTCCTGCACTGCCTGGGAAGTTTTAAAGGCAGCAGTAAGAGAGTGCTTAAAAATGAATTCCCTGGAATTCTGTGCTTCCTCGTGCACTGGAAAGTATGGCTGCTGCAAATATAGTATGGCAATGGTTTTTTGTTTATTGTACAATTTATCATTGTTACTGGTACTGCTGAAAAATATCACAAAGAAAGAAATAATTCCCTGTCAAATCCCGAGGCAGATTTCTCATTGCTCGTGTTGCCGGTGGTGTTTGTGTTTTTGGTAACTGGTGGTTTCTCCTCCCAGGTCTGGTGATGTCTGCCATCACCGTCATCATCTTGGTACTGTATTTTGCCATCGACACCTTTGTGGTCAACAAGAAGCAGTGGCTGCCTGAGTGCACTCCTGTCTACGTTCAGTATTTTGTTAAATTCTTCATTATTGGTGTTACTGTGCTCGTGGTGGCTGTTCCCGAGGGGCTCCCGCTTGCTGTCACTATTTCTCTGGCTTATTCTGTAAAGGTAAGAGACATTCAAAATAATCCAGGGAGAAAAATGCTCTTTGCTTGAGTTCACTACTGAGTTGGTCCTCAGCTTTTATCAGATGGGATGAAAAGCAGTCTGAAAATTATGTGCTCAAATTGTTCATGAAATTGCTTTAAAGTAAACTTATATTGAAAGTACTTCCAACAAAAATGCAAATGCATCTTCCAGTACCTCTCCTTAAAACTGCACAATGCAGGAATATCAAGCAGTAGAAATACCCACTTAATTTGCAAGGGGCCAGGAATTTACTGAGCAGAATGTACTCTGAAAATAGTACAGTCTTCTGATATAGAAAAATTTTGTATTCAAATTTTCTTGTGCAATAGTACAAAGTTTTGACAAGGATTTGAAGTCTTCAGGAACACTTCTCAGAGAAGTTGGAGTTTCTCAAAGAAATTAAGAGTTTCACTGAAGCTTTCATGCACTTTTCTTAAATGCAGTTGCAGTTCTTTGAAGTCAATGTAAATGGTTCTATTAAGAAATTAAAGAGGATTAACATCCTGGACTTGGGGATTACTTGAGCAATTTAATCAGATGATTTAAACATGCTGGGAATCTTAGATGAAGATGGTGTAAAGTTTATTTCTGTTTAGCATGTAAACAAATTAACTTAGGAAGTCTAGGAAGGAATCTCTTGGCTTCTATGTAGCCAAATATCATAATTGTGAGGAAAAAGGAGCTCATCTCAGAGATGAGGTTTTGCTAATAGAGGATGTAGCTGCTTTTAAAATGTTTTTTCATTCACCTGATGTGCTTCCTCTGACACCCTTTTTCTTTTCCCTTTCTCTTTCCCTTTTGCCCCAAAATGCATGGTCCATCTGTGTGCTGCAAGACGATATCCTTGGAATACAGGCGTTCCAAGCAGTGTTAAGAAAAAACCCCAAATGCTTGTTATAACAATAATATTTTTAAAAATGCTGTTATCTCTGGGTCCTTTAGCTCACCTTTGCTGTTCCAGCTATTCCTTAAAACGCAGACCTGCTGCAGGAAAATGATGCAACTCTTTTTTGGTTTATTGAAGGCAAAATTACCTCAGGGATAGTCACAGCTTGGTTGTCTGTAACTGGGATTTGGGGTTATTGGCTCCCACCAAAGCTCTGCTTTAGGGAGCTTCACGTTCTCACCAGCAAGACTAAACACGTGCCGCTTTGCTTTTTATACCTAAAAACGTGTCAAAGCCAACCTCGAAGGGTTTCTCATTTGGGTTCTGGTGGGTTTTCCCCTCAGAAAATGATGAGGGACAACAACCTGGTGCGGCACCTGGACGCCTGTGAGACCATGGGCAATGCCACGGCCATCTGCTCCGACAAGACCGGCACGCTGACCACCAACCGCATGACCGTGGTCCAGGCCTACGTGGGGGACGTCCACTACAAGGAGATCCCCGACCCCGATTCCATCCCTGCCAAAACCATGGAACTGCTGGTCAATGCAATTGCTATCAACAGTGCTTACACCACAAAAATTCTGGTGAGTAGGTGCTTTTTTTTTTTTTTGGTCAGTTAAGGGAAGCTTAGCAGAGGTGCAAATTTTATTTTTGGAGCAGTGTTAATTTCTTAACATCTTGTTGTTGATGATGAAGCATTAAATACTGTTGAGGTCCTCAAAATGAGAACAGGTGCTCTAAAACCTGTGTATTTTATTGTTTTTTTTTCAAGGACAGGGATTCACTTGTAAGTACGAGACCATGAGACATTAAAGAACCTCCTGCTGTCGTTAGATTGGGGCGGCCCAGTTTTGGTGCAGAAAAGTTTGGTAACACAAATGTGTGGCAACACCACTGCTTTTCACTGAGACTTCATATGTGCAAAATGATTTTTGTGTCTCTAAGAAATTTCAATTAATGCTCAAAGAGCACAAATTGGATTGGTTAAATCAGTGAGGTTCATGACCTTTGTTCATTCTGGTTTCAAGTGAGTTACATCCAGAAGTATTTTATTCACTCTACACAAGAGGCCAGACTGGAAATACCCTGTTTGCTTGTGGCATTGGATTGTTCTGTACAGAGCTAATTAAAAGACTGAAAGTTTTTGCAATTCCAATAGATTTGTTCTCTGAAAGGTCAAGCTGAATGTTAATGTTGCTGAACAAATAGATTTTTTTTTTTTTTTTAGTTTATGAATATATGTATTGTCCTTTTTATAGGTCTGTGCTGAGCTGCAGAATAAAGTCAGGCATGTACTTCATGTTTGGTTTAAAACTGGTCTTTTAAAGTACAATCAGAGAAAAGAAATAGTGTGTGGATATTTTACGGCAGCAGCTCCTTGAATTTCATTTGTGCACTTCGAAATCAGCAAGAACAGTTTGTTATTGCTGGGCAATTCCTGCTCTCACAAATCAATGTGACTTTTGATTGCTGCGGAGAGGAAAATACACCTTGGTTATTTCTGTCTTATTATAGCCTAACAACAGTCAGCTTAGATGCTTCCTTCTGGAAAAGAGAATAAAACTCATCCTGAATACACGGGGTTAGGGCAAGGCACGGAGTTTGACTTTGGGAGGGCTTTGAGAGATCATTCCCAGTCTCAGCAGAGTTTTCCTCACTCCCAGGGAACAGCAGGGCAGGCAGGAGTTTGGTTTGTCAGTTCTCAGAGTCTTCTGCAGAGTTTTATGTTTCGCTCTTGACGTTGAGATCAAACCCAGTACCAAAGTGTTTCTGCTCAACTTCCACACCAGTTCACCCCCTGTGAATCCCAGAGTAAATCTGGGTTTCTGAATGGGAAGGCATCAGGCTTTCCACATGTGCAATATTAAGTTTAATATTCTGTCTCTTTCTTGTGGTTTACTGAAATATTTCTGGTCAATACTAATTCTAAAATGGTCTCAATATAATTTAGATTTTTTTTTTTGCTCACTTTCATTGCTCCTTGTTGAAATTAGTGCTGTGTACCTATTAAAAAGAGTCAATATTTCATCATTTCAGTGCTTTTTTAGCTTTGCACAGAGGCTGATCCTCTGTGAAACTGATAAATGGGAGGAATCCTCTGGATGCAGAGCAGTGGCTGCTTAATTTTATCCGTTTAAAATGAATGGTGATCTTTTAGATCTTATGGGGTAAAGCTTTGCAACAAGGACTCCATAAGAATCACAGCTCCAATCTCAGGGGATTTCATTTTATTCACTGTTCATAAGAAGCTTAAGCTGAACTTTAAGACACAAGATATTGATCCATAGCCCATTTTGCATCCCAAATAAATACAGTAAAAAACACCTGAGGGAGTTGTTTCCGGGATGAAATATACAGAATTATTTCTAATTTCTATTTTCCTTCCTGCTAATACAGAACGCACATTCGTGCACTCATTCTTAGAGCATGTTTAATCAAATTGTGAATATCAGCTGAAACCCAAAGGGCATTGTGAGGGTTCTGTCGCCAAGGCTGAGTTTTGCATATTCTATTTTTAGCTCTGCAGTTACGTGTGTGCTGTAAATTGCTCTTTGTGTGAACTTCTGTTCAGAGGGATCACATATGGGACCATAAAATTAGTCAAGATGCTCTGCTGAATGAGAAATATTCCCTCCTGCATTGTCTTTTGATTAAGGGGCAATTGAACCATTGATAAAAACATAAAAAGGGAATAAAATCAGTGCTCGGGATAAAAGATGTGAATTTCCCTGAGAAATTAAACACAAACTATTCCAGCTGAACAATGGCACCATTAAATATAGCTCTTTTTAATGCTTTCCAAGATTAGGTTGCTGGGTGAGCTGGTTTTGCATCCCATTCGCTTCAGAGCAACTTTCGTGTGGAGCTGTTCCCCAGCAAACCTTTCTTGCCAGTGTTCCTATTTCAGGTGGCTTTCCCCACACAGAAGTAATATCAACCTTCATACATTTTTGCCTGTGAGCTGTGGCAGGGACTGCAAAGACCCTCACTCTGAGAGCAAAGTTTGCATTTTGGGAGCGCTTGGATTGCACTTGGAGCAGGAGCACATTGATCTTGGGTATGAGGGAGCAGTGATGGAACAGAGACCCTAAGCACCAAAACCACTGGTTTGAACTCTTCTGTGCAGCTCTTGCTTTCATAATTTCAATTTGAATTAGAAAGGTATTTCTTTTTTAATTTCCTGGCTGGGTGTGATGCCTGTGTTGTGCCTGATTGAGAAGACGCCACAATCAGCGTTTGCCTGGTGGATTTTCGGCACCAGTGGAAAAGTCCCAGCTGGAGCTGTTGTTGTGAGGATCTAACACAGACCTTTCATTTGCTGCTTGATGGGTGCTGAGGGAGAAAAGGCTCCTTTTGCCTGTGCTGGGTGAATATCTGGGTCTGCAGGAGGAGTTTTCAGTGCTGCTCTGGTTGTGATTTGGTGCGTTTGCGCAGTGTGGCACAAGGTGGTTGGCAAACCTTGAACCAAAGGAAGAGATGTCACAGGAAAGAGCAAAACATTCACTCCCTTCCACATTCACTCCCTTTTCCTGCAGGAAATAAAGTAAAAATATGTTGGTCTCTATGTCAGTAAATATTCATCAAGTTATGGATGTGACCCGGGAAGAGTTTTGGGGCGAAAAGGCCATTGTTGGATAAAACCTAAAGGAGCAAATGAAATGAAACACAAAGAGCATGGACAGTTTTATTGCAGCTGAAAGGCAGAGCAGGTGGGCAACCCTTAATATACAGAAACTATAAGAAGGAATGACATTCTACAAAAGTGAAATGGTGAAAGGAATGGAAAATAAGATTGATGCAAAGTTATTGCTGGTATTGGGAACGTGCATGTGGTAGCCAGGTGAAAGTTCTTTTTGTTTGGGGGAATATATTTGCATCCCAAGCAAGCACAGCTCTCTGGATTGTTGGGAGACACAATGTTCCTGTCAGGGACAGCCTTTGAGAAGGTGTGCAAAGTGCAAAATATGCTTCTTTAGTAGAGATTTATTTATTTTTTATTCAAAGATGGAATTTTAGTCACCAAATACTTGACTTAACCTTGACTTTTTAAAATTTGTTTAATCAGATGAAAAGAAATGGTCTCAATAATTACATATATATATTATTTAGCCAAAAGAAAATTCCTGCCATTTCCTATTACCATTCAGATTTTCAACACTCAGTTATAGTAAGGCATTTTTGAAAACAACTTTAAAGTGTTTTTGGGGAATGTGGATATTTGGAAATTTCCTACCAAATAATTTCGAAACGTGAGGTGTGGTAGGTATGTTTATGGATTTTCCCACCCCATATTAATGTGTAAAGTTATTAGAGATGGGAAGGAGGATTGAAATGTCAACTTTTTAACAGTCATTGCTTGTGGCTCCCTAATTCTCACCTGACAGAGCACAGACCTTTCCTTTTTCTGTCTTTCTCTCTCTCTCTATATATATTTATGTGTCTCTGTATTTATTTGAAGTCTTGTTTTGCAAATGGAAAGGAAGAAGGAAACCCTGACTGTTTAGGAACAGTTTTTTTAACTTCATTTTTGCAAAAGCTCAAGCCCCAGTAGATCAGATTAGGCCATACCTATCACCCGAAAATCAGGGAATTTCTGTGTCCTGAGGCTACAGCAGCAGAGCTGTCTGCCAAGGGCACTCTGCTAAATGAAACTGCTCTCACTTGTCACTAAGAATTCCCTTTTTTATTCCAAGGAGAACCATAAGAAAGCAGCTTTTGACCTCCAAACGGCCCTTTTGAGTTATTTTGGCACATGGAATTGCAAAGATATTTTTACTCTCAGGTACGGTTTGCTTAAAACCTCTTCTCAAGCCCTTTGTTTCTTGTGTTAAAATACAGATTATTTTGCCATTTATTTTTGCTACGCGTGGAGGTCCAAATCGTCTCTTATTTCACCCAGCTTAGTTCCTCCATTGCTGCTAACAACGGATCAAAATAAATACTTTAAAAAACCCCCTCCAGACACAAAGTACGAGGACAGAAATGGGCACAGAAGTGGCAAAAAAAAATGTAGTCAGTAAAGATTGAGGAGAGCTTTCATTTATGATCATTTAAATGACAACAGAGTAACTGGCGTGGCCTAAATGCTGTTTTTCCCTTCTGTTGTTCCCTGCCATTGACACCAAGGCACAAGTGGCAGCTCCAGCTGTTGGTTTGAAGTCTTTGGAAAAGATCAGTCATTTATCAGGTGGTCAAGTGGCCAGCCCAGGGTGACCTGCCTGTGACAGGGCTTTGGGAGCAAAGAGAGAATGGAAAAAGGAGTGAGAACCCCAAAAACAGAGTTGCAGGGAGGGCAAATTGAGGGGAAAAAGGGAAAACAGGGAAGTTCAGGGAAGGGAAGGGAGGGAGGGGAAGGGAAGGTTCAGGGAAGGGAACGGAAGTTTCAGGGAAGGGAAGGTTCAGGGAAGGTTCTGGGAAGGTTCCAGGAAGGGAAAGTTCCGGATGGGAAGGGAAGGGAAGGGAATTTTCAGAGAAGGGAAGGGAAGTTTCAAGGAAGTTTCAGGGAAGTTTCAGAGAAGTTTCAGGGAAGTTTCAGGGAAGTTTCAGAGAAGTTTCAGGGAAATTTCAGAGAAGTTTCAGGGAAGTTTCAGGGAAGGGAAGTTTCAGAGAAGGGAAGGGAAGTTTCAGGGAAGTTTCAGGGAAAGGAAAGAAAGGGAAGGGAAGGAAAGGGCTCGTTCTGAATTGGCAGCAGAAGAGTTTGCACGAGTTCTCCACACTGTGCTCCTTTATTTACAGTGTATTTTTTCCTGTTTTTCTGCATCCTGTGTGCTCCACACAGATCCCAGCTCTGCCCACAGGGAGCTTTGCAGTGCTGGTGTTGGTATAGAAGGGCTTGAGGGAATTTTGGTGACAATTCAGCAGTGCCCATCCTTCAGAATGTTTGTTTAGCTCTGCTTGCTTTCCTTGGGCAGTGCTCAAAAGTAAATGCTCCCTTCAGATACCGTGTCAAGATTTCATAATTGGTGTTTTAAGGATGGTGAGGAGGAGGAGAAGTGCTATTTGACAGGTGTTTTATGGAAGGATAGGTCTGTGGAAGGTTTTATCCTCACACAATAATACAGAAAGTCAGTAAACAGTAAGAAACATTTATTTTTTCATCTTACCCCATGTAATGGCACTGGACCAGCTCATTATTGGTGTCGCTGGTTTTGATGAAGGAGGCAAGAGGAAGGAGCAACAGGCTGAAATCACCTTCCTCCACTGTCCCTGGGGAATACATTTGGAGTTCTAAAATCCTCTCCTTCTTGTGTAATTAAAGCCATCCAGAAAATGGCTCAGGAAAATGTACTGGGAGGAACCGGTGGAGAAATTCAAGGATCCTCCTTTTGTTCCCTGTCTGCCAAAGACCGAGGGAATTTGTAGGAACTCATGAAACTGCTCCAGGTTTTGCAGTTTGGATCCTGCAGCCTTAGGGGTACAATAAGTTCCTAAATATGGGATAGCAGGAGAAACACAGAGGAAAATCTGCTTAGCAGAAAATCAGCGCGTGGTTTCCAGGGTGGCAGCAGGAGGGTGGATTTAGATCAGGAAGGGCATCCCAGGAATCAAGCAACTTGTGGATAGTGCTGCAAGTCATTTATTGGCTGCTTTCAGCACGTTGGGTTGGGACTGGAAATTTGTGAAAATTGCCTGTGCTCTTGTTTTTTGGAGAGCTCAGGTGACAGCATTAAAACATCATCTGGGGCGTTTCTGTACCTTCAGTTAAATGGTGCATTCGAGCCATTTAAAATGAAAAACTTGGTTGATTTGATTGAAAATTGATTGAACTGATTACTAAAAATCTGTATATTTTGTAAGAGGTTTTATTTCCCAGGCAAAATCATTCCCATTTGAGGTAAATTTATATCTTAATCTGATTTTTTTTTTGTATTTTGTTGCCAGTGTTACAAAACTGTGTAAGCAGCTATAAATTATGGATGGGAACAGACAATGCAGGCCAGAGAATCTTTCTATATATAAGACAATCATCACCCAAAAAATCCCCCACAACCTATTCTTTCAAACTCTGTATAAAGCCCTTGGTAAGCGTTTTCTTAGGATAAATTAGGCAGGGAAAAAACCCAGCCTATAGTGTCCATCTTATTTACTGTGTAAATAATAATTATTAGGGATAATAGATGATGTCGTTAATTGTCTGTGCTTCTTGGAGTGGTAATTAGCAGAAAGTAGTGATCTTCACACATCACTTGCCACTGGAGTGGTGCAGAATGTGAGGTACAAATACAGCTTTTCTCCCTAAATTAGCAGCTGACTTCATAATTGAAATAATTGTGTTTAGGGCAGGCTGGGGTGTGGAAAGCCTGGGACTCACCCTTAGCCCGTCCTGCTCTTCCTGCCATTGGCACGGGGGCTTTGTCTTGCCAAAAAAAGTTGGTTTTTAATGAAATCTCGTTTTTTTGCGAGTTGTGAGGGGTGGAACGGAGTCAGCTGCCCAGGAAGAGGAGGGTTTGGGAGCAGAAGAGGGGGATTTGGGAGCAGGGCCATCCTGTCCCTCTGCTTGTGACATTGCTCCGCATGCCCGAGGCTGTGCGATTTGGTGCCCTGGTTGTCAGAGGGAAGGGGAGATTCCCTGCAGAGGGACACGGACGTTGGAGGGAGAGAATGTGGGATAAATGTGCTGGGACAGAGCTCATCCTCTCCCCAGTGGGCTGTGATTGTGGACGAACTGGGCACCAGCAGCTCCCTCCCTTATTCCTGCCAACTTCTCTGCCGAGGGAAGGGGTGACTGTCCTGCCCCAGCAGCACATGGACAGAGGAGGAGGTAGAGGGATAAATAAAGCAATCCTGCTTGACAAGTTATTCCCATACTAGCTAAAAGTTTAAATTCTATTTCTTCGTTTCCATTCCCCGTGTGACAGAATCTACAGTAATAAACCCCTCCTTCATCCTGGCCTTCTCTGCCTTCAGAGTTTGGCAATTGCAGATTCCATTCATCCCTGTTGGAATCAATAATCACTGCAAGGTTTTAGTCAGTCTAAAACCACTTGGAAGCATTTTTGTTATTATAATGCCATTTCATACATTCGTTTTGAGGTTTTTTTTGTTTGCATGAAAATGAGTGAATGAGATTTTGAACTTGCTATGATGCAACGTATGTTTTTCCTTTTGCCTTGCATAGGATTTCCTTTATTGTTATTTATCTTATGTTCATGTTCTAATTCTGCACTCATCTTGTCCTGGCATGAGAAGATTCACTTATAGGGATAACCTCCAGCTCTTCCCAAAAGTGAAGGCTTTAAAAATCGCTGCAAAGTGTTCCAGTGTTTTCATCTGGATTTATAAATATTACTTCTTGTTGTCTGAGCATTTTAGGACTTTTTTTTTTTTTCCTTTTAAAAAAGATATGTTGGCACAATGAATGATTTTTAATGTGTTGGGCTTCTTTTCCTGCCTCTGATACCCTGCTGAGGTGAAGCCATCACACCTTGGAGCTGACTGATGTGCTGGTGGGGATGTGGAGTTAGCACTTTTTAGGGAATATTCTCAGGGAGAATGTTTTCCTGATGGGAGCTTTTGTTTTCCCATGAGTTGGTGTAAACCAATTACTTCGGGCACGTTTGTTTTAATGTTGGTTTTCTTTGTGCTCTCAGTCCCAGGAACAGGAAGATGATACCTTCCAATGCGATGATTTAATACCAATTTCACAGAAAATGGTGATGGTTTGATAATCAAAGCTACACAAACAGGCTGATTAGAAATCAATGTGGTGGGTGAATCACCTCATAATGAAAGATGAAAATAATTTCCTGTCAGATTTTTGTTGTGTAAATAGATATTTTCTATACAATGCAGTTTTAGTATGTTTTCTTTTTACTGTCTGAGCTCCAATGTGGTTTATTCCTCTGGGAGAAAAAAAACCCAGTTAATAATCACCAAAATACTTCAACTGGTACAAAGTCTGAAGTACAATGGATCAGGAATAAAGCCTATGACAGGAAATGTGTTGATTTCAGAGCAATCAATGGCAGGAGTCGTTTGCAGACTTGAACAAGGCTTTAAATTGACTTTCATTGCTATTCTTTGTGACTGACCTTGCACGTAATAAGATCTATTAATTTTCTGGTAGTGTAAGCAAAATATTATTTTTTTTCTGAGTCACAGATAACTTAGAAAATTGGCATTAAATATATGAAAAGTAAAATCTATGCTTCAATTTCCCATTCCTGCTTTCTCCTGCAGGTAGAGCCCATTTTTCTGTCAAGCTTCCAGTTTTCTCTTCTTGTGTGTGAAGCTCTTGGCTCCTCTGGGATAAAACCAACCATTTCCTGGGTTATTTATGAGTGTGGGAAGGTGTCCAAAAATCCTGGGCCTTTCTGCTTTTACAGATGGTTCCAAATGAGCCATCAAAACCTCTAGAGTGGCTGGGATCCTGGAGAATTGTTACCAGGGGTTTCTGGGGGCCTCTGGCTTCCCAAAGGCACGTGACTGATGGATCCAGGTTCTCAGGGGCGTGGGACTTTGGCAGGGAGGAGGCAGGAGATGTGTCCCACTAAATCCTTTTCCCAGCTGGAGTCTTGCAGAGGAAACAGGAAGCTTTCAAAGGAAAAGCTGCTGGATTATTTTAATTTAGTCAAAGCCATCCAGTCCCTCGGTATCACTGAAAAAATGACCGAGCTGCCCTGCAGACACCTCGCACGGAAAAATGGAGCTTCTAGAGGTCATAAAAATTTAAGACAAATGGAATAAATACTGTGAGCCTGCCTTGATAAATGGAATAAATGGAATAAATGGAATGGGATAAATGGAATAAATCTGTGAGCCTGCCTCACTTGTGCAAGTGCAAACACACAGAGCAGTGGAGCGTGGCTGGCTCCTGGCTAGTCCTTGTGGGGACATTGGGACATCTTATCCTTGAGAGATTCTGGATGAGAGTTGGGCAGAAGATGTGGCTGGTTGGCCATGGCACCAAAGGAAAGTCCTGAGCATGTTAAACAGCTCCACTGCGGGTTTTTTATGCCGTTGTTATTTTTCTGTAGTTTCCGCTTATTCCGTCCCCTTCCATTTCCCCTCACTCCAAAGGCTGGCAGTGCTCAGTGCTGGCGTGATAGAGGCTGAGTGTTTGGAGAAGTGAGGAACAAGATTTTCTGGGGGAATTTTTCTCTAAAGAAGGACAGGATGTTCCAGCTCTCCATCACTGCTGTCCCGTTTCCTCCTGAATGAATAATCAGGCACAAATTGGCCGCAGTCTCCGTCTGCGGCGCTGCTCTGCCCAGCCAAGGCATCATTCCCGGTGTCCTGACAAGGAGAGGGCCTGGCCAGAGGACTGAATTTAGAATGCATCCCAAACATTATCCCACCAATCATGCAAAAAAAATCCCTCTGAGAAGATACTAGCTAAGCATCGCTCTGACAGATTATATCCACTTGAGCTCCTCCATTTGCCTCCCAAACCCCGAATGGAACAAACCAAAACCAATTTAAAAATAGTTCCAGCTGATACGTGCTGGTAAAGAGGAGCACATTTTTTGTCAGCAGTGAAATATCTGCTCTTGGTGGTTTTAGACTACTTTGGATATGGGTGCTTGAAGAACCCTTCTCCTTACCCTGGAAATGAGTACTATTAACAGAGAAGATCTGTAATTATGATGGACTATAATCATGAGCTTCAATCAAGTGAAAAAACTTCCTTTTTCATGTGGCTAGATTTGCTTTGCACTCACTAAATTTAGCTCCTTCGACTGTACAAATTGTTTGTAGCGGTGGTGCCAGCAGAAAGGCAGCAAGTATTAAGATTAATCTTTGCTTGGTTTGGTCCTTCTAGAAATTTAGTTTTCCTATCTGGTTGTATTTAATACAAAAATAGACAATCCAGAGCATTGATAAGTTTTCTGCATGGGAAAACTGGATGGACAGATCAGCCTCCTGTAAATTCTCTTTCTTCTGTGGAAATTCAGGTGTTTGATGCACATGTGTAAAGGTCACGCATTTTCTGTTATTAAATATAAGGATTAAATTCTTGTACACAATATTATCACAGTTCACATGTTTCAGACGGTGGCACTGGGTTTTGTTGGGGTTTTTTTTGTGAGGGGAGGTTTGGTTGATTGGTTTTTCCACTTCTAATTAGTTAAAAAGCATAGAGAAGGCCATGCAAATAGAAACGAGAGTGGGTGTATGTAGATACTGTGGAATAGATGATGGGTTTCACACTTTGTGGTTGAAATTCATGCGCGGGGGCCGGGCAAAAACAGGCATGAGATGCACTTCAGGCTACCAGTGGGGGTGTTTTAAAAAAAAAAAAAGTGATTGATTTTGATTAAGAGAGTTAAGTAGTTAATAAAAGGTGAGGAGTTCTGATGGTCACATGGTCAGAATAATTGAATATCACCATTGGCTTGAGATGTGAGGGAAAAAACTGTTGATAAATGACTAGAGTGTGTAGTAGAGTGGCTCAAAGGACGTTTTCCAAATGTACAGATGCTGCTTGGACTGGAGAAAATGTATCTCTGCTTCCTTAAATCTAAAAGGTGAGGTTCAGCCCTAAAGCAGATGCTTTGAAGGCTTTTCACGTTGGCCAACCCCATGCAAACCCCAGTGTTGGGTCTAATTTGGAAATACGCTTTTTGAGCTGGAGACATTGCCTTGGAATTGGATTTTTCCTACCTGATGAGCTCCACCCCAGGCAGTTTGTGTCCCGTTTTCTCTGTCTGCAGCTCTCACAGAGCCGGTCTAGGACCAACAGGCAGTAAAACCTGAGTTTAACAGATCCAACCCAAGGTAGCAGCTGTTGGGTGCCATTAAGGAGGCACCAATTTCAGCCCTGCCATTAAGTGCAATTTCTCTTTTGAAAGGAGAAATGCTCAGCTCGGTTGTTGCTCATGACAATTTGCCAAATATGTGGAAGAAATCATTAGAAATTAATAATCTCTTAACCTGCTGTTAATTTTAACCAGTTTGGTTTAGAAATCATCTCTTTGTCACTCTGGTCTGGATTCTGCTGATATTGGTAAGAGAAATCCTCTTGGTTTCTTTATAGCAAGCTCAAACAGAATCCTTGTACTTAGACTATATTAAAAGTAAATTAGTTGTTAATTAAAGTAAGTTTATAACAATTGCTGTGTCTAATTACTTTGATTATATAGGTTATTTTTCAACAGTTCTTGTTGCAGTTAAAGCTGAGATGGCACCAGAATAAACCCAACAATTGCCAGCTCCCTGGGGCTGTACAAAAGGACGAGAGGGAAGGTTTTTAGTGGCCATGTTTGGAAAGGGAATAGGGAATTTTCCAAATTTAGAGCTAAATTGTCGTGAAATGGCACATTTTAAGGGAGTGTAGGAATGAGTTTGACCAATAACATTTGGAAGGTCCCTAAATACAGAATGAATAATATCTTACAGTGCAAGAAATATGCCAAGATTCCTCTGGGGGAAATGTGGAGAAGAAACCTGTGCCAGTAAAATTCAGTTTAATCTCGTCTGGAAATGCCAAGGCTGAAGGATCCTAATCATAACTAAGAATTAATCAGTAGTGTCATAACAAGGCAGAGTCCATTCTTTGCACTCTGGTGTGGTGCATTAATGTACCTCTGGTTAAATCCAGCCACGAATTACTGTCATTGGGAATGAAGAGATTTTTCAAAATGCTGTTTATATTTTAAAATAAAAGACTTCCAGCCTTCTGTTTTAATCATTTTGATCTTGAAATGTAGACTATTTATTACAACATGAAAAATTCAAATTGGAGAACCAAAATGGGTTAGGAGATGGAGAGGAATAGTTCATGTTTTTAGGTTATGGAGTTTCTGCTGAACTGCGATGTATAAATGTAACACCTCTGTCAGTGTTTGTTTCCTTAGAATATTATTGTTAAATTACATGTGCAGGATCTTATGAACAGATATTCTTAATTTTTAAAATTTATCATTTTTTTTTTCATTGTTTGAAATCAAAAAACCTTGCTCTGGTCCAAATTAGATTAATTACATAGATAAATGTGGCTAAATTTAGCTTTGTTAACTACTTCTGCTAGAGCTATCCCTCTTTTTTACCTGGTTGTGAAGCTGAAAGAAACAGAAATTTTTGTTTTAATTAGTGGTGAGGGTGATCAAACATTGGCACAGGTGGCTTATAGAAGTTGTGGAGTCTCCCTTTCTGCAGATATTCAAAACCCAAGTGAACACAGCCCTGAGCAACTCTTTATTTTTTTTTAAATTGTGTACAAAGCAGACGTATCCATCTTAAACTACTGAGAAGAACCAACAATTTTCATGTTTGTGGCAGTATTTTTTTGCCTTTTTTCTTTTAAATGAACCAAAGGCAAATTCATCCTTCGAATTAAAAGGACAATTAAATTATTTGCTATTAAAATTAAGGGGTTTTTATTAAAAAACTCTCTGTGAATGTAGAAATAGGTGAGAGTCAATGAGAGGAGGAGTGGGGACTGTCACACCAGCCTCTCAGTCTGTTCTTCATGCCTGATTTCCCCCTCTTTCAGAATCACTCGTGGGGGAATTCATGGGCTGTATCCTTTTTCCCCTTGTCCCTGTCCTGTGAGCTGAAAGGAGCACGAGTCCATATTCACTGAGCCACATCAGTGCTGCTCCCTCAGCTTTGCTGCTGGGAAATGTCACCCTGTTCCATCGCATAATTACAGCTGGCCCCTTTTCAGGGGATTATTGCCTTGCTGGAGTTGCAGGCAAGATGCTGAAATGCTCCATTTTTACATCAATTTATAGCTGACCAAACTTGTCCCCACCTCGAGCAGCAGCAGGAGAACGATGTGGTCCCACAGCACTGCCTCACATTGGGCATCGTGGTCAGGTCTGTGTTCAGATAATAGGGGAAACCATTAAATAATTATCCTCCCAAAAATGAATTAATGACCCTGCATCCCAGCTAATCTGAGGCAGGAAGCCTTTGAACATCCTCCAGCTGTCGTGGGAGAGCTGATTGTGCCCGTTGTACCTGGATAATTCCGTAATTCCGCCTGCTGCACAAAGGAACTGCTTCTTCAACTGATACATGAATGAAACAAAAATTCCTGATGCCCTTTTCCAAGGAGATTCGGGCAGATCTCATATTTAAATGGGATTAATAACCATGAGGGATATTCAACAAGGGGTAATTCAGGAGCCTCGCCAGCCACTAGAGCAACAGCTCAATGTATAACTTTGTTATTATGAAAGAATCTTGTGTACATCTTTGATTCCAGTGTTCAGATTTTACATCCCCTGTGCATGTTCCGTTGTGCTTTCATTTTAGGTTGTCTAGATGTGGAATGAGCTGACAGTTCCTGACCTGTCATCCAGGATTTGGAATAAATTGCCTTGGTTTTGAGAGGCTTTTGGTGCCTAAAATAAATAGTGAGAATTTGAGGTGATTTGTTTGGTGCTGTTTTCCCAAGAGATGGGGCCAAATTCCAAGTGTATGAGCCATAGGGCTTTGAAATTACAGATGTGCAATCACTGGACCCAAAAAATGGTGCCAACTGATCAAAGTCAGGGATTCAGAAGCTCGCTCTCCTTAGGGGTTGTGGAGCTCTCATTCCTGGGAATTGAAATGAAGGGAGAGATCTGTACAAGCACAATGTAGGAATATTTTTAATCCTTTGAAGGTAAAAAGGAGATAAATTTACTTTCTGATGAACAGGTAAATATAAGTGGATGGGAACACCTGTGTTAATCTACTCAACACTGTGCAAAAGAGTAGAAAAATCATCAAAGCTTTAAAGTTTGAAATGTTGGGCTTTAAATGCAGCGAGTGAGCTCAGGACAGTGTGGAAGTCCTGCGGTCTGGGTCTCCTGGTGCCACGGAGGTTACACAACCAGCCCCAAGTTCCTAACTGCTCTTCTCCAATCCCTTCTGCTGACCCCAATTCAAAGTGACTTTGGACTTTATTTTAACTGAATTTCAGCAGCCCTGTGCCTTGCAGTGATGGTTCTGAGCTGGGAAATAGCTGTGTGGTACCACAAATCATCCCACTCTGTGTAAAACACAGGCCACTTATCCACCGTTAGCATGGAAACACCACTAAAAATTCCAAACTAAATTCCAAATTACATCAATGATACTATTCCAGGTCTGTCCTCGAGGCGGCAAAGATGAGAATCTACACAGATAGAAAGGCTGGTTTTTATTCCTACGTAGAGACCTTAAGGAAATAAATTCACAGCATTTTAAGGTTGAACAGCTGCTGCCAGGTGTTTGTAGGGAAACTCTTATCTCAGCCCAGGGGGTTGATGTATTTCTGATTTTCCTCCCCTTCCCAGGAGGAAGGGGTAGCGAGCAAGAGGCTCCTTTTCTGGTTGCCAGCTGGGGTTAAAGCATTGCTCTGGCACCAGAATCTCAGAGAAATGCTAAACACAAACCAAACCAGCTGAGGGCTGGTATTTATTTCACTGCTGCCTTGTTGCCAACAGAGCTTCTGGAACCGTTTCCCATTTTGTAATGGGAAACTTTATTTAGCTAAATAAAGTTTTGGATTCTTAATCCTTGGCTAAAAAGAGCTCACCCCTTTCATTTTGCAGCTTTTCTCCAAGATAAACAGGCATTTCTAAATCTCTGTTGTTTTAGCTTGAAGGGAGCTGTATCTGCAAAAAGCTGAAACCTTTGGTTATAAATTAGTACGTTTTAATTTGCTTTAGATGTCTTACATTAAAATATCGATTCAATTTATATAACAAGGGAATATCTCTGACAGTTCTTTAGTAGTGCTTCCTTTTACAGTATTAGGAATTAAAAAATAAATATATCATGTGGTTGGAACAGCATTCATCCTTCTCGGTTATTTTAAATTTTACATTTATCATGTTTAATGATACAGATAATGATACAGAGAAAATTCCTGCACATCCTGGTCCATTTTGGCTTTTGTTTGAGTAATTAGAGTATGAAGTAGAAATCTTTTGCAATTTAATTTTAAATTTTTTTTTTGTTTTCCTCGGTTTTCCTGTTGGGATGCTGGGTTGAAACAGAACACTCAATAGGGATATAATATTCTAGCAAAGCGCATTTTTTATGTTAATACATTCGAATATTTACAGTCATGGTTATTCTAAAGTAGTTCAATCTGTAGAACACAGGAGAGTTACATACAAAAAATTAAGACTTCAGATAATATGTGAAATCCTAAAATTTTGATTTAGAAGAACTACTTGAATCTTCTTGCAGAGTCCTCTCTTCTCGCATCAGAAGGGGCAGTGAGAAAAGGGAGGTTTAGTAAGAGCTGTGGTAAAAATGGGAATTATTTCCTAATCTAATTTTAAAAGTTGGAGCACCTCTTTAAGTCGCGCCCAGAGTTTTATCCTTCTCCCTCAAACCTTTTATCAGTCAATTATTTCCCAGTGAAACAGTTCTGAAAATTCCCTTTGTAATCCAAATTCAGCGTCAGGTCAATACTGGCTTTGGATTTTTAAGCCTTGGTAATGCAGCTGTACTTTGACCTAGAAACCCATTTCGATCTGCTGGTTGGAACCACGACTTTTTAAACATCTGTCTGGCGGTTCTTTGACACGTGAGTAGTCGCTTGCAATTGAAATGTTGGTAAATAATCCAAAGGCTTGGGAGAAATGTTCGGAAAAAATTTTGCAAAGGTCACGACCGGGGGAAGATCCTGGCTCGGTCCCTTCCGAGCAGGTGAGGGAACAGATTGTAGGTGACTTGTGGGGAGCAGAAGGTCCTTGCTGGAGCTCCCCTTGGTAAATCTCAGCTCAAAGCCTTTCCCCTCTTCCCTCTTCCACGGGTTCCATCCTCCCAGGAGTCGCTGAAGCTGTTCCCAGCGAATCCCTCCAGAGTAACCCCACCGGGCTGTCCTTGTTTTCCAGGTGCCTTGAAGTGCAGAATTCAGCGAGAAATAAATTTAGCTCCAGCACAGCAGGAAAGTTTCAGAGGCAGCAGCTTCTGCAAGGGATTGTCAAGAACAATCTGCAAGGAGGCTGCTCCTGGCATATAGGCTTTGAGCTGGAGCAGTGCGGGGAAGGAAGTGCTCGGTGCCAGCTCTCAGCACCATATGCTTGCCCCTAATGTAACGCACAAAGAAGACGGAGACAGCAGCTGCTCTGCAGGGAGGTGGCCACTCGTTAGAGTTTGAAACCTTTCCGAAGTGTCTGTTCCTCTTCTCTTCACGGGTGTTTTTTTCCCCCTTGCTTACGTATTTGCATTCAAAAGATGTTCCCAGAAAGAAATCTATTTTTAGGCCGCGGTAAGAACAGGGGAGCGTGATCTACTTTTTGTCGAAATAAGGATAATTTTGGAAGGGTTCTGATATTTAGTTTTTTGCGTTGAGAAATGTGGGCAGGTTTTTATTTTCTTATTATCCATTGGCATCAGGGCACGATGAAATCGTATCTATAAATTAATTATTGTCTAGGATTGTCTGACTTTGATGGAAAACTTTGTCTTTGGGTTCCAGGAGTGTTCCTGTGGCCTGATCACATTCACATTTAATTCAATGCCAGCTTTCACCGAGTTCAGTGGCAAAGAGGAGCATAAATGAGGATTTAGATTTAAAATGGGAAGTGCTGGATATAATGTGCCCGGAGGAATGGATCTTCCCTGGCATCCATCACTACCCAGGCACTGAAGTTGATTCCTCTGTTGCACTGAGAAACCTGAAGTTCCTGGCACGTTTCAGGAACTCTGTGCCTGCAATGCCAGGAAAACAAACCTTATTTATGTAAACAAAACTGGATTTTAAAAGGTATTTTTTTGACCCCTGAGATTTTCAAGTCCACTGAATTCCAGATACACCTCACTACGAGCACGTGCATTTTGAATTAGGGGTTCTTAAGTGAATTTGAGAATCCAGAGGGAAGTTACATCACAGTATAATGAGGTTATAGCAGGACAAGTTGTTATAGCAGGTAATAAAATTAATGTATCACACTGGCATTTTTGCTGAATGTCATTGTTTTACAGTGACCCTGGAGTGATGTTAAAATGTCATAGCAACGCCAGAGTGACCCACATTAGTCAGTAAAAATGATGGTTCACATAAAAGAAAGATGTTACAATCCTTTTGGGAAGGATAAGTCTCTTTGAGACAGAGATTTTTGGGTTATTCTGTGTTGTTCATCATAGCTGCTTCTCTCTGAAAAGAAATGACATTAATCTGCTTGTCACCAGGTGTAAATCTTCCCGCTGATAGGGAGATGATTCTTTTGGAAAAATTCGTGTTGATTGTTTACTTCAGTTCTAGACCAGTCTATTATCATCTATCTGACCTTCATTTTTTAAACCAGCTGCTCTCGGTGGTTTTCTGGGATAATTAATTACTAATGCTTATTTAAAAGGTCTCCTTTTCCCTTTTTGTAGCCATACTTGTTGCAAGAATTTAAATCCCGTAGGATGAATGATTTGCAGCTTTGATCATTCCCTATGTGAGCCCTCATCCCAGTGAGGGACTTTGTAGGGAATTCCATCGATTAGGAATCCCATTTCTGAAGTAAACTGGATTTTAAAGTGAAATTAAACAGGGATTCTGAGTACAGTCCTGCAGTCCTAATTCTGCAAAATGTGAGGTAAACTTTTAACTCACACTGAAAATGATGACTTAGAGTCTTGTCTTGAGCCAAATCAAAACCTGTTTTCAGTGCAAATTAAAGCTGTGAGATGATTTCATGTTTTTATTCCCAGAAGGGGAGTTTAGCCCTGGCTTAAGGAACACTTTCCTAATTCTACTGAGCATAAGAAAATGCAAGGTTTCAATAGTTTATAGTTCACATATTGGCCACTTGAAGTCTGAGGTCTTGGCAGAGGAATATTTTGTTTGGGGTCTACAACACTCCCAAGAAAGTTTGTAAAAGAAGTGTTCATTTATATGTTGAAAGGGAATTTAAACTCTTCCTTGTCCTTTCTTCTCTCCTTCAGAAGGACTGAGAATTGGTAGAAGTTGCACAGTGTCCAGACTTCTCCATTTTCTCTAACATACAGAGAATTTATTTGTCTGAAGCAGCAGACTAAAGTAATTCTAGAAATGGGTACATTTAGACATAGAACTATTATTTTATAGATATTTTTTCACTGAGATTTGTTGTTAGGGTTGGATGGAGATTTATTTTTACATAAAAAATGCCTGGCAGGAAAAAAAAAAAAGGATAGAGCTTTCTTTAACTCACTCTTTAAACTGTGAAAATCAGCAAACCAATGTAATTCTAAGCAAGAGAGAAAAGGGAATCCTCTGTTTGTGACAAGTGAGAATTGCTTGGTTTTGAGCCTAAGGAAAGTTCCTTTTTTTTTTAATGGATTGGCCAATCATCACAAGCTGCCAATGGCTGATTTAAGGAAAAAGAAATGCAAAAGACCAAATGTGGCAAATATTGTCTAGAGAAACGTTTCTCGTTGTGAGGAGATGCTTCAGTTCTATTGGAGCTCCATGGAATTTTTTCCTTGCTTTTAAAAACTGGAAGATTCATGGCCGCACAGCTCAGATCTTAAACTGTGCCCTGTGACTTCACAAATTGTCTAATTGCTTATTGTTAGAGAAATTCATCTCCAATCTTTTTCTTCTCTCCAGCCACCAGAAAAAGAGGGCGGGCTGCCTCGCCAGGTGGGCAACAAGACGGAGTGTGGTCTTTTGGGGTTTGTCCTGGATTTGAAGCAGGATTACGAGCCCGTCCGGAGCCTCATCCCCGAGGAGAAGCTCTACAAAGTTTACACCTTCAACTCCGTGAGGAAGTCCATGAGCACGGTCATTAAAATGCCGGATGGCAGCTTCCGCATGTACAGCAAAGGAGCTTCCGAGATTGTCCTCAAGAAGTGAGTGCACTGGATCAGTGGCCTTGTTCTTCCAAAGTGCAAAGCGTCCCGCCACTAACACGTGGGAATTCTGGTGTTTGGAATTGGCTGCCTGCACCAGAAATACTTTAAACTTGCTTCAAACTTTAGCAGCATAAGCTGCTATTATTTTTTTTTAATTTTTTGAAGTGCTTCTGGGCAATTGGCTTATTTTTCTTACCGTTGGCTGCCAAAGAATTGGGCCTGCATTTGGTAATTTACAAATGGATTCTTTACGTTCGACCCATTTGGAAATTAGGCACTTTTCAGTTTCACTGTAAGTTGTCAGCTCATTGATTATTGAGAAGATAATGCATGAAGGGCTCTCGGTGTCTGTGCAACAAGTTACAAATTCTCTCTGACATTTCGGTACTGAATCTTCTAGAAATTTACAGCAGAAACTTAAAACCTGCCGTCAGAAAACGAGAGAATTGACTTGAAATGAGCTTATACAGGAAATACTTTGGCGGCCGTGCAGGTGCACACTCGATTTTTATTCTCTTTTCCTTCCCCAAACCAGGTGTTCCAGGATCCTCAACGCGGCTGGGGAACCTCGGATCTTCAGGCCCCGAGACAGGGACGAGATGGTGAAGAAAGTGATTGAGCCCATGGCCTGTGATGGGCTGAGAACCATCTGTGTGGCTTTCAGAGACTTCCCCAGCAGCCCCGAGCCCGACTGGGACAACGAGAACGACATCTTATCTGACCTGACTTGCATCTGTGTCGTTGGCATTGAAGACCCAGTAAGGCCAGAGGTACATCCAATTTTTACCTTACAGAGAACTGAACGTGAGTGACAGGTTCCTTACAGGTTTTATCTCTTTTTTTTAATTAGCTCTGTCAAAGAAGCAGAAAATCAGCTTTAGAAATGGGTTTTACTTGATAGAAAGCCAAATAATTAAGGTGATAAAATTCAGCTATCAATCAGCTGATATTGAAATAAAGGAATATAAGGCTTTTTGAACTGCAGGACTGAGACGATCAGCAGAGGTTTTGTAACACTCCCACATGTTAAAGAATTTTCCTTTAAGCAGTGCAGTGATGTGCGACTTTGAAAGTAGGGAAGACAAGTGCAGTGATTAAAATTGCCATGATTATAATGGCAGTTTCCACAGAAACTGGAGTTTTGCCATTTATTGTTAAAGTTGCCACTTTACTTAAGACTGTACCTGGTGACTACTCAGAAAAACTTGTTTTTCACGTTGTATTTGAACAAGGAGAGGCTGCTGATATCATGGATATCACATTTACATGGCTTGTGCAAATATATATAAAATTTCAGCTCAACTCACCGGAATAAATCAGTATCGGGTGTGCACATGGGAAGCACATCCCTGCTGCTACACTTGTAAGTTGTATTCCTACAGAAGTGCAAAGGGTAGAGTTAGAGACTTCTGATCTCTCTATTTGGTGCTTGATAATTAATGGAGAGTTAATTCCGTGTTAGGCTTTGGAAATGGTGGCTTTGGAACTAACATGACACAACCCCAGGTACCAACTGCACAACTGTGCCTTGCCTCAGAATGGACTTTATTGGGTTTTTTTGCTCCGTATGAAGGTTAAAATACGGAGTAACTCTTGCTTAGGTGACAACTGTATGATAAACTCCTTATCTCCACAAACAGCAGATAAACAGCATCCACTTTATCTGTCATCAGATGGTCTCTTGCTGCGAATCCATCTGTCCTCACACCTGACACTGCGAGGCTTTCAAAATGTTGGAAAATGTCCTTTAGAAGTTCTGTCTGCAGTGTTCCTTTAATGCTCCACCTCACCTATACGGATATTTTGTAGAAAATATTTTGCAGAAAATATAGATATTTTCAGAAGTATTTTGTCAGTGGCCACTGGAACTGTGAATCAGTCCTCTCCCCCTCCCCAAATTGATTCCTGATCCACGTTAGAAAACAGCTTTAAGTCAGGTTCCGTGTGGTGTGACAGACTGAGGGATTGGGGAGCAGTGGGATTTGCAGTTATTATGGAAAATAGCTGCACACTCTCCTTTCATGTGATTGTTAGGAGGGTATTTTGTAAGAGAGCTGCTCTTATCGTGCAGGGAATAATTTCTTGGGAGCTTGAGGTAAAAGTGAATAATTCTGCTAAAAATAGAGGGCAAATCTGACTTCTTTGTAAAGAATCAAAGAGATGAAGGCAGGAAAACATCTTATTTCTAAATAAATATTTGAGTATTGTATTGAATTTCTTGTAGTTTAACACCAGAACATGCAGGAACATTTCCACTTCAGTGCAAAACACACAATAAAATATTCATAACTTCAGAATTTTAGCAGATGTTGGACATTTGGGATTCAGGACTTTGGTTTTTGGTTTTTTCCACCTTGTCCCTTTTGACTGTTTCAAAGTTGCAACAACATCATGAAAATATTTAAATCAATTTTAAAATTATCGCTACTCTGCACATTATAAGAAGCAGCAGTACCTTAGGGGAAAGAAATGAACCAATAAACCCTGAGCCAGGAGAAACACATAAACTTCAGAAAACTCTCCAGATTTGGAATATCTGACTTGGCTGGAAAATCATCATGTGCATGTGTGAAATCCCCATTGTTGATGCAAAGAGTAAGATGTTGAGCAGTTATAGGGAATATTTTGCCAAAATAAAATCTGCTTATTAAGCTGACTCCCCACCAGAATTTATGAATTTTCAAAGTGCTTTCTGTAGGCAAAAGAAAAAACAAACCATAAAAATTAGAAATATTAGTAAAAGTGCTGTTTTATCAATATTCTCAGTATTCATGGATGTCAGGATTTATTCTCATGGAGCTGATTGATCCGGTAACTCCAATAAAACAATGTCCCCGTCCTGGCAGCCTTCAGCTTCCCTTCAATGACATTCCCGTGTTTCCTGGGGAAGGCTCAGGATCTTCCTTTTCCCTGAGATGTTGCTGGAGCTGTCCCATGATGCTGGGCAGGGAGCTCCCGTGGGGCATGGCTCGTGTGCATCCATGGAGTGATTCCACTTGGGAATACCAGCAGTGTTGGAGGCATCCTGCTGCCCTGTTCCAGGGATATTCTTGGGATATTCTGGGAGCTTTCTGGCATTCACATCTCCCCCCATACACTAAAAAAAGCCCAATTTGCATGAATTACTCGATGCTGATGTCCAGCAACTGTCCAGTTTTCTCTGGAATGCCCACCATGGGCACCCATGGCTTTTCCATATTCCCAGGTTAATTCAGACGCCAACTTAGCCATCAGCAGCTGCTGGATTTAGCAAGCACTGAGCTACTTGCTTGATATTTATATTTTGTGGGTGTGTTTTTTTTATTTTTCTTTGATAAATACCCAGGAAGAGAACAAACAGAGTGATGCCCTTCTCCTGCAGAGATTCTGTTGATCCTGACACTCTTTCTGGCTTGATTTTAATGAGTCTGATCTGGCTCACACTGATTTGCCAAAAAACGCCTCCAGTCTGTTATTTCTGGGAGAAGAACGTAAATCCCTTCCAAATATCTCCTATTTATTTGTCACCTGATTGGGGAAGATATTCCTGCATTGGAGACTTTGTGCATGCGTGCTCGCATTGGAAGTTTTGCTTTGCAGAGGGAAAATAAACCACAAAATTGTGAAATGTGTACTCAAGCTCTGCAAAACTGATGGAAAATATCTGCTTCCTCTGCCCACTCAGTCTGCCAACACTCTTTCTCCCTTACAGCCATAAAAAAATATGAACAATATTTTAACTGTAATTACTGTACACAGTGTTAAATCAGATACCACCCACCAGCTGTCCAGAAAATGACAGGAGAGGAAAACAGAATGATTTCTCCAGTTAGATGTGAGTTTGAGATGTGTTTGCAACTGGGGCTGTCCTCCCCTGACCTTGTTTAATGGGCCTGGCACTTCATGGCAAAAACCCTTTTGTGCTGCTTGCGCTGTAATTTATTTTCCTCCTTCCTGGTCCATCCACTGGGCTGGTTTTCCAGATACCCATCTAAATCTGCCCTGTCCTTTGCATGAGGGTCGCCACAGCTCCAGTGGGTACCAGAGGCGTTTCCAATTGACAAATGGGATCTAGGCAGGATTATTAATGTGGGAACTGGGGAGATCAGGGGTCATTTGCTTGAGGAGCAGATTTAACCTGATCATTCATTCGCCTCTAGAAACTTATTTTACATCACTAAAAGGCTTCAGGTCTAAATAATTTTTCCAGGGTGTACAATTTGTGGGGAAAATATTCCCGGTTAGAGGTGAGGAAATGGGAAGATAAAGCTTTGTCCCTGAATTCTGCCCTTGATTTTGTGATCTGTATTGACAGAATCCTTCTGCAGACAGCACGTCCTGTGGACACGCTCTGAGGGTGGAGGGATTTTCCTGGGAATCCTGGGGAAAGTGCTGCTCTGGTCCTCACTGCGTTTAGGGAGGCATTTAGCTAAACAAGAACTCCACAATGCCTTTAAAAAATATGAATAAGCGTGGTGTGAAATTATTCCCAGATTGGGAGAACCATTATCTATGGTGTAGGGTGTAGGGTTTTCAGTGCAGGCCCAGAGCCTTCCTGGCCCCAGGAAATCCCTCAAAGCCCAAGATTTGCCACACTGGCTCAGATTTATGTTGCCACACAAATGCCGTCAGCAGTGTCCGCTACTTGTGGCTACGGAGGAAATGAAAATATCTAGAAATACATAAAATTAGCAGTGAAATGTTGGAGATGGTGTCTCCTTTCCTTAACATTTTCTGCACTAATGGGTGAGATGAATCCACTCAAGTTGGCATTGAGTTCCACAATGCATTTAAACCTGTGCTGGAGGTTGTGATCAGCAAGGTGCACCGAATACAGACAGTCATATCCATTTTGATACCTTTTCTTAAATACCTGTAGGTTTTTAAAATATTTTTTGATAATTCTGCATTACCATCTTCTGAGTAAGGCAGTTCATTTCCCTGTAGCTCTGTGAAGGGCTTCTCTCTTCATGGTGAATCCTGGGCTGCTCTTAGACTCTTGTAGACAAAAATGAAATTTAGAGAAGTTGTGATGTGCTGAAGAACAACATCCAGGCAGTTCTGGACATGTTAAACACATTCCTTGTCCTTCCATGTCAAATAATATTGCTGTTTTTTCTCTTGAAGAAATAATGCTTTCATCATAATAATAATGATAATAATGCAAAATAATGCAAAAATGTGATGAGGCTGAATTAATTCGTCAGTGATATTTACTTAGAAATTATCATTCATTAGGATGTAATTTAAGGGAACAGAATTTTCTCCCCATCTGAAACTGAGCTGTAGACAATGAACATTTCTTAGGCTTCATTCACCTAAGTAACTGCATTAAAAGAGTTTTATTTAATTATTAGGAATGAATCTTTTCTTTTAATTCCGCAGATCTTTCTTGGTTTTTTTTTTTTTAATAATCTGTGTATGATGCCAAGCCCGAATAGAGCCCCTACATTAATCTCACAGCCCCTGTTACACCCTCAATTCTCACTCCCTGATACATTTCCAGTGCAGCAGAGGTTTGTCTCATGCAGAAAAGGGCATAACTAAAGTCAGGCTTCATTTTTATGATTTTGAAATACCTAAAATACTAATTTTAAACTCCTGTATTTAGGAATTCCACCTGTTGATAAGCATGAATTAAGTAGTGCTAAATCACAATAACTTTTAAAATCTTGTTGAAAGGAAGGTTTGGATCAGAAGTTCAGTCGTTTCCTGTATTCTCCATTCCTATTTCCACGTGTTGAGTCGTTATGTTCAGCTTGTTAAAGGTCAAAAAAGCTGCAGAACACTCATTTTCATTCGAGCCAGGAGAACATTTAGGGAACTGATCTAAAAGCTGATTTTTGTGCTTCCTGATGCAAGATTTGCCTTGCCTGTGGTGTAACCCCAACTCCGCAACAGTCAAGTAACAACAAAACACCTCCCGTTCCTCTTTCTGCTTCAGGAATTTCTCAGCCTGAAATTTTTCTGGATGGGAACACCTGCACTGTGTTTCCTCTCTGATCCAGGAGTTCTCTTTGCCCTTGCCTTGCTCCCGCAGGTGCCAGAAGCCATCCGGAAGTGCCAGCGAGCCGGGATCACCGTGCGCATGGTCACCGGGGACAACATCAACACTGCGCGTGCCATCGCCATCAAGTGTGGCATCATCCACCCAGGAGAAGACTTCCTGTGCCTCGAAGGGAAGGAGTTCAACAGGAGGATCCGGAATGAGAAGGGAGAGGTAAATAAAACCTGGTGGGAAAGCTGAAATATTCTCCTGCACTGCTGTGCGCCTCAGATCAGTAAAGACTGCTTGGAAAAATTCCTGCTTTTTTCTCCCACTAAATTTTTGCAATTCCAAACAGCGGTGAAATTCCAGTCTTTAGTCTTCCAGGATCAGTTTTGTGCTGGCTTAATTCTGCAGTTTTTAGAACCATTGCACTGCTCCACAAGAACTCAAATCTAAGCCCATTAAAGCAGGTTTATGGTAAGGAGGAGAAGGAACTCAACAGCAATTTTGCTTCCAAAAATGCAATCTGTACTGAGAACGAGCTCCTCTCATTTCTTTAATTTATCCCACTTTATCTAATGGACTCGCATCAATGATTTGCATAAAGAAATCTATCCTTTGGAAGATTTTTAACTCCTCATCAGAGATGGAGCTCACACACAGCTCTAACAAAATAAAATCTATGCTGGCTCTTTGAGGCCATCATAAATGAGTGGACACAGTCGTTTGCTCCTTGCATTGATGGGTGGATTCCTGGGAATGCTAATAAATGCAACGGGTTCGGCTTTGTTCCTGTGGCTCCACAAGAAAATCTTGCCATTATTGGTGCTAAATGAAGGATTTGGGTGCTCATGTGGAGGTGAACAACAAACTTGTAAACAGGTTTGATCAGCTTTGAGAAACTCTGGTGTCCTTTATCTGGAGTGATGATTCTGGGTGGAATTATCCATAAAGATGATAGGAAAGGCTGGTTAGGCACTGTGGAAAAGTTTACCTGTGATAGCCAGCAGATGAACCCTGCTAGTAATGGCCTTGTCTTCACTTGCAGCATCGATGGCTGCCGGAATTTTCCTGTGCTTTTGGCCAAAAGCTGCATGTTTGAGTGGTGAGGGGAATTGTCTGACACAATGACATAAATTTTGCTGATCACAGGCTGGTGGTTTTACTGTTTGGGTTCTTTTTTTTGTGTTTCCCCCCCCTGCAGATCGAGCAGGAGCGGATTGACAAAATCTGGCCAAAGCTCCGGGTGCTCGCTCGCTCTTCCCCCACGGACAAACACACTCTGGTGAAAGGTGGGTGCAAACTGCCTTTGTGGGGGTGGAAATCTGTGCCAAAGGTGTCAAAGCATCTTCTGCCTTGATTTCACTGTTACAAATCCACCTGAGTTGCCACCTTTAGCTGCACATCTCTACACCACTCAAGGAAGTTTTCTTGCACTCTTGTGTTCGTGTTCGACCTCAGCCTTGAGATGGAAAAGAATAGGAAACTCCTTGGCAGGAATGAGAGAAATACCAATAAGATGTCTGGCAGGTGGATGTAGGCAATGCCATATTTGCCTTGTGGCTTTCAATTGGAATGAGGCTCGAGCTGGGAAGGGAAAATGTGCATTTGGTGGGCAGAAAGAAAATATCATTGAGAAATATAACATATAAACAAGAGACGTCATAGATTTTGTTGTCTTTGCCTTACACCCCTTCATGATGAAAACAAGAGCGGTCTCATTAAGAGTGAATCCAATCAGTCCAGTGCATCTGTTCTCCCACGAGTATTTTAGAGTATTCCAAAAGAAAAAAACCTTTTCCTGTCACGATAGCAGGGTGGTGGAACTGGGAGCTGCCCAGTGGAGATGGAGATTTTCAGCCAGTTCCATTTTTCCTCTAGGCTCGTCTGATTGTGTGATTTGCATTGGCTTTCTTTAGATTTCTGTGTTTTTAGGGTCTGTCCTATAGGAGCGGCCCCGTACAAACAACATTCTCTCACCCCACTGTCTGCAGATAGAATGCTCCCATAAAAGAGGGGTTGGTTTGCAGTTTTCTTTTTCTTTTATGACTTGACATCTTATTCTGTTGATTTTGAGGCTCACACTTAAAGGCTGATGAAATCAGGTAGTTTCTGAGCAGGAATAACCTCATTTTTGGCCGTGCTCAGGTGGAAGCCCCTTCAGCAGATGGCTGTTTCCTGGCTTCCGGATGAAGAAGGAGATGGAATATTTTGCTAAGGCCTTAGAAAGCCTGGAGAGCCCCTTTTAACAACTGGACTAGCTAAAGTTCAGGCTGAGATCCAGCTGATCAGTTACAAGGTTTACTGCAACAATAATCCACATTTAGGTAGGAAATCCTTTAGGTTCCATTGCTGTGGTTCCCCACATGGCTGATTCCAAAGGGTTTTGAGCATCGTGCAATTTTAAAAAGGGCCTAAATGACTTTAGAGCAGAAGTTCCATTGCGAATTTGAAGATTGGATCATTTGGGTCCTTTGGGCTTGAGACCAGGTGGAAACATGGATCATTCCAGGGAACTCTGTCATGGTGCTGGACGGGGCAGCTGGGCACGTAATGTATCATCTCCATCCCACCATTTTCCATATGTGTCTTATAATGTACACAATTCATTAGTACGGTAGTACCTATGTGTAATGTATAAATAATATACAAATCTGGGAGAGGTGTGCTCCGGAAGAGTTTTCCAGCAGGGGTTTGTTCAGGATTGGAAAGGTTTGGAGGGCATTTTTATCTCCATGGGTCAGTGTAGGACCTGCACAAGGTCAGCTGAAGTCTCCTCCCCTGCCCAGTGCGTCCCAAATCCTGTTACAGCTCTCAGAACAGCCCTTGTGCAGCCCCACAGCTGATTTGTTTCAGAAACACAACAATTTGTGTTTCATTAAGTGGATTAACCAAGTCCCTCGGGAGTGCTCGTCTGAATCAGTCAGGATTTTCCCTCAAGAGGAGAAGGAAACCTTTGCCAGGGAAATTGAAATCAACAGAGGGCTGGAGGAAAAAAGGAGCAACAAATTGTTGGTGGTTTGTAGCATACGCACTTTGACAGCCCAAAAGAGATTTACGCCTACTGGATGCCACATGCAAGCAACACAATTAATGTTTCAGAGACGTGGCAAGGTCGAGAGAGCAATTAATGACCTTAACAAAGTTCAAGAACAAGGTTGTGGAAATCATGATGGAACTTTTTGGCTGGTAATACTCCAAGGGCCATTAAAAGTTACAAGAAATTATTTAAATGTTCACTAGTTTTGGGCCTCTTGTTAAAATGTTATGTTTTTCTCAGACACTTGAGGGATCGAGAGGATTTTCTCCCCTTTGATGTATTCTATCTGCTCTAGGCTAAAAACACACATCAGAAAATAAACTTTTTTTATACTTAATTTTTAATGACATACAGCTGCTGGAGGGAATATTTTTTTCTCCTTCACATAGCCCAATCCCACCCAGCAAAAGGATCATTTTTATTTTTCACTTTTGTTTTTACTGCTGCTCAGGGACCAGAGAAAGGCATGGTTCAGCATTTCAGCCTGGGCAGACACTTGCTTTCAAATATTTACGGCTTTGAAGTAGACGTAGATTGGAAAAACACCCATCAGAGCGTTTTATCATCACAAAGTGCTTTAGTACAAAAATCTCAGTCCCACTGAAATAAAATTTGGGATGGATTTTAAGACACCTGTTGGTATTATTTCATTTTTTTGGCTCTATTTCAAAATACAACAAGTAAAACCACATATCATTTACACTGATGTGAGGTTATAGTGCTATCGCTGAAATAATTCAGAATTGTCAGTTTATCTCTTAAAAACACTGTGGGAAACAACTGTTTAGCACTGATGGGAGTTATCATCAGAAGGTATAGAAAAGATCAAAGAAATACTCAGTTTACCAATTAAAGAAGCTGTGCCTTCAAATATATTTAAATTAAAGTGGAATTATTCTTTTTTGTGATATTAAAAACTACTATTCTTATGTAGGGCTGATTCGTTATCAAGCAGAAAGAGAACTTTAAAGAAGAAATTATTTTTAATAATTACCCTTAATTGCTAAAATATTTCAACTGTTATTGCATGGGATGGTAGTATGTTCATAACCTCATTAACGTGGAAAGCCACGAGACTGGGTAGAATAATAAAAATACAGAAAACTGTATTAATTGAGATCCTGAACTTTGGGGAGGACTATTCACTTAATTCCCAGTGCTGCCTGTGGTGTCATATAGAACATTTTTATATTAACCTTTAAATCTCTATCCAGGCCTGTGCCCAAGCATGTAACTGAAATAAATTTGAGCTTTCTCCTTCAGACAGACTTTGCAAATTCTTGTTACGTTAACAGGGAGCTTCCAAAAGTTTGGAAGCATTAAAAACTAGCCTGAAGCATTAAAAATAGCCTGAAGAGCACGTGTTTATGAAAATACGTGGCTGTACCTATGTTTAGCTTGTCAAAGGAACACAAATCTGGGTGATCCTGTGGGAGGATCAGCTTTCCTGCCTCTCTAACACCTGAACTGGGCTTCAGCTCTGAAGGGCTCAGCTGGAGCTGAGTTTTTCCTGCCTGTTTTAAGCAGCGGAGACAGAAAGAAATCTCCAAACCAGGAATTTTTTTCTCCCGGATAAGGGGGACAATGCCAGCGAGGATTGTTCAAATAGAGCAGCGTTTGTCCTGAGATGAAGGGAGAACCTGGGGCTGGGTGGGATGGGCTTGAGCCCAGCCACGGGTGCAGAAGAGACTTCGCTGGTTAATGTTCCCTAAGTTGTTATCCCGAGTGGATTTGATTTAATGCTTGCTTAGTGTTAGATGGGAGGCAGGTGGGAGATGTAGGGTACATTTTGGTTTTGTGCCTTGTGTTTTGTACTTTTTATAGCAAGCTTATGCATTTAGAGCCCTTCTCGACAGCTCTGCATGGTTGTTTCAAATATGATCTTTGCCCTCATCTGACACAAGCTCCTTGCTCTGAGAAACTGGTGTCTTATGCAAGCTGCAGGACAAATTCCTGCCCAAATTTCCTTCCCAAATTCCTGCCACATCAGCAGGATGCCTGTGTGGAACACACTGTCATGTTCTGCTCTAGGTGTGCTCCTGGGGCTGTTGAATGAAATTCTTTCTGACAGAAGGAAGTCACGGCCAAATCACTCCAGATGAGGGAAGAGGCCAGTGAAGAGCAAAGGCTGTTTTGGCAGGAAGCTTTGCTGAGAGTTGAAGAATTCCCCACGAAAACCTGTTTTCATTAAAATTCTATATGTAAGGATTCAGCTGGAGTAAAGCCGTACAGTTGGGAGAAATTTCCTGGTTGTTAGACACAACTAATTGATGTTGAAGCTTCTTTTTAGCCCCTTGGACTGAGTGCAAAGGCCACGGAATGTTCTCTTTACTGGCAGCCTGTCATCTCATGCCCTCAGTCCCATTTTTCCCTGATCACACCAGAGGCTGATCTCCGCAGCTCAGGACTGCAGAGGGAGAGCCCTTCCTGGGCATCCTTCTTCTCTTCGATCTCCTCACACTGTGGATTTTATCTAGGCACACTTCTCCATACTGAAGAGCGTTCTTGAGGTGAAACCTTATCACAGCCATTAACAGAATATTAAAAACAAACGGAGGCACGTGCTGGAGAGAAGGCAAACATTCAGCAATGTGAGGAAGCAGGGAGGAGGAACAGATTAAAAAGAGCAGGCAGAAGTCAGGGAGTGTCAGTAGAGCTGTGACAAATCCTCTGAATCCCAAATAATCGCTGCTGCTCCGTTTTAGGAATTTGTCTGACCTACAGACGGGAGTTTTGCAAAGTCCTCCTCTCTTCCCAGGGGTAGCACTGAAATCCATCCCCACAGTTCCATGTATTTCCAGTGGCACTCCCAGTGGGCACTGCAGGGGAGGTCGGGGGCTCAGATGCTGATGACACCTGAGACCGTTTAGTGCCTGGTGTTCCGTGGCTGCTGTTTATGCAGGTCTGTGCTCTGGGCGGTGTTGGGCTCATCCCGGCTGCATAGTTTGGTTTTGTTGGGGATAAAAGTGTCTCCTGAACCTTGTGAATGACTGCTAAACCTCGTGAATGACTTGGCAGCATGCAGGAATTGGCTGATGGAGGGCAGTTGGTGGCACAGGCATCAGCACAGTCACTATTTATATCCATTTATCTCTGTTGGGAGATCATTTGTTTGAGCCTCTTCAACTTGATTTGGGTTGTGCTCCCACTTGCAACCCAGTTGTGAGCGGATACTATCGACTCCTTTGGAGCAGTTAATACCTTAATGAGCCAGAGGTTTTAATGACTTTTTTTCAGAAGCTTGAACTATTAATTTAACATCAAAGGATGTGTTAACAACAAGAAGGGAAGACCGAGCAAGTGCTTTTAACAGTAGTGACAGATGATGTTCCTGTTTATTTAGTAATACCAAAGGCAAATCACCCCAACAAACTGGAAGCTCTAACTGTAAGATCTTATCAGAGTAACGTGCCATTTATCTGAGATCCCACGGCCAGTGGAAGGTGGATAAGGCTTTTTTCTCATTTTCATAAGTCAGAAAAATACAGGGCACTAACTGCTTGCACCGGGCACTGCAATCTTCTGGTGCCTGATAAGCCTGAACCTTGCCAAGAGGCAGCTATTGCTCTGTAATCTGCAATTTCCTATTTCTGCTTGGTTATCTGATAGGGGAGGGGTTTTTTTTTCAGAGCAGAGTGAAAGCTTTTCACACTGGGTAGGTTTGGAAAATTGTTTTTGGAGGTTATGACTTTGTGCAAAATGTGTTAGCAAAAGGAATTCTGTCATTTTCCTCCCCAAAGTTATCAGTATGGAAAGGTGTTCCTGTATCCTAGACAACAACCCTGTGTTCTGGACTCATACTCGAATGGGCCCTGACATGGAAATAGAAACATGAGTGGTGAATGATCTGCATCCTATTAAAAGCCCAAGCTGCTTCTGTAGCCTTAGAAAAATTCTCATTCTTCCTGACTTTCCCTATCTGCCTGAGTGGAAAATAATTCCTTGCAGGCTTGTTGTGTGAAACTTGATTCACCAAGTGAGAAGTGCTTTTGTTTTTTCCCTCAAATGATCTCAAAATGAAATTAGAAATTATTTTATTGCAGCTATTTATTAAAATGCTTGTTTCCAGAACTTAAAGAATTATTTTATATCTCCTTATCAGTGTTTGGCAGAATTGAACGTGGCTGCTAAAATGCTCCAGCTAAATAAAATTCATCAGTGACTTTTGTTACCTTTAGATTAAGAAGGCCTCTTAGTTAAGCTGATATTACAGCTGGGTCCCAGTTTAGCAGAGCCCTAAGCATGAACTTAAGTTTTTTGGCAAACCTTTCCACTGATGTTTGATCAGTGCTGGGCTGTGACACAACTTTAAATAGCAGGAATCTGCCAAAAGGACCTAATGAGCTGCTCTCATTCCCTTTGAAGCCTGTGCAGGTTTTGTTGATGTGTTGATGTTGCAGGATCAGAACTTTCCATGTAAATCCTAATAGTGATGCTTAGTAGTGGATGGTGATGATGCCACAGCTTTCATCATTATTTTCCTTAGAGACCTGCCTTTTAAATCTCTGTGAAACTGTGTGGTGTTATCCAATCTGTATCATACAGACCCTGCTTTTTTACAGGGACATTTTATCTTGCTAATTATGGCCCGTAGATGTCTGTAAACACACCCATCTATGCATTTTTTTGCAGGTATTATTGACAGCACACAGGTGGAGCAGAGGCAGGTGGTAGCTGTGACTGGGGATGGAACCAACGACGGACCAGCACTTAAAAAAGCTGATGTTGGCTTCGCAATGGTATAATCTTGATGTTTGTGCCATTATGAATTTGCTGTGAGGGGTTTTCCATTCATTAAACGTGAAGTTGCTTAGTTGTCACTTGTCAGTGAAGGAATGTATTGGTGGGAGCGAGTTATGTTGCATCAGAATCCTTTAATTCGCTTGGATTCACTGGCATTGCTTGTTTTGATACTTCTTCAGGATTTTGCCTAATTAATTATTGGCTTTATGCAGAATCCTGTGCCCATACAGAAAAATGAACTTTTCCTTCACAACACTCAAGTTGTCCTTCGCTCTGGTAAAATCCACCACTAATTGGAAAGGTGTCTTCCATGTGTGTTCTGACTATATATAAAGACACATAATTCTCATTTTTGTTGCCAATTCTGTTCATGTATATCAATAAAACATCACCAATGACAAAAATAACTCAGATGATCAGCAGTTATTAAGCTGATAACTTAATGAGCCATCACCATGTGAATTCCTCTGCTCTCTGTAAATTCCATTTCTGCGGCCTAATTCACTTCCAAACCGGGCCGAATTAGCGAAATTCCAGGAAATACAAAAAGCAGAATATGCTCAGCAGCCACTGTGGGCTTTGAGCACGAGGATTTGCGGTGTCTGGCAGGGAATCTCATTCCCCATCCCTTTCCCCAGGGCATTGCTGGCACGGACGTGGCCAAGGAGGCCTCGGACATCATCCTGACGGACGACAACTTCAGCAGCATCGTCAAGGCCGTCATGTGGGGCCGCAATGTCTACGACAGCATCTCCAAGTTCCTGCAGTTCCAGCTCACCGTCAACATCGTGGCCGTCATCGTGGCCTTCACCGGCGCCTGCATCACCCAGGTGAGCAATTCCTGCCGGGATCCATCGGGATCCTGCCGGGATCCGCCAGAGTCCTGCTGTGGTCTTGCCGCGGTCTTGCTGGGATCGTGCTGAGATCTTGCTGGGATTGTGCTGAGATCTTGCTAGGATCCTGCCGGGATCTGCTGTGATCCTGCCGTGATCCTGCCGCGATCCTGCTGGGATCCACCGCGATCCTGCTGTGATCCTGCCGCGATCCTGCTGGGATCCACCGTGATCCTGCTGTGATCCTGCCGGCATCTGCCGTGATCCTGCCGCGGTCCTGCCGCGATCCTGGCGGGATCCTGCTGGGATCCTGCTGGGATCCTGCCGGCATCCTGCTGGGATCCTGCTGGGATCCTGCCGCGATCCTGCCAGGATCCTGCCGGGATCCTGCCGGGGTTCTGCTGCAATCTTGCTGGGATCCTGCCGTGATCCTGCCGCGATCCTGCTGGGATCCGCCGGGATCCTGCCGCGGTCCTGCCGCAATCCTGCTGGGATCCTGCCGCGGTCCTGCTGGGATCCTGCTGCGGTCCTGCCGCGATCCTGCTGGGATCCACCGCGATCCTGCCGTGATCCTGCCGGGATCTGCCGGGATCCTGCCGCGGTCCTGCCGCGATCCGATCGTTCCCAGTGGATGGGGCCTCACGTTTGATTTGTGCTTGGCACGCAGCAAGTAACCTTTTGGAAATTCTCCTGAGCATTCCAAGGATCAGGCTGCTGGGGGTTAAAGAGCTGCTGACGTCAGGCTGGATTAATCCATCTTTTTCCCAAAGGAACTCGCTTTTAGGAGCTGCTCATTTTTGCCTCCCTCAGTGTTGCCATCCCTGAGCCTGTGATGGTCAGACAGAAAACACCATGGATTGGGAGAGGAGCAGGTTATGTGAATTTGCCTTTTTCTCTCAGAATATACTCCCTAATAAATACATATTTTTTTAATGCATTATGGAATGAGGTTATTTTCAAGGCAGCAGTGCTGACACACAGAAGTAATCCCAGTCTTTTTGACTGATAAAATGATTTTGTTGCTTTCAGGCAGTTCTTTTTAATTCCAGATGCAGATGACAAACCAATTAAATGACACATGGAGTTGGACTTTGACCTCTCTTTCTTCCACTCCATGAATCCCTCATTTCACCCTGGTGCACGTGCAACATGTCCAGGTCATTTACAAAAAGCATACCTCAAAGCAAACCACGTTTTTTCTCAAAATATAATTTCTTGGGCAAGAAAATTATTTTTTTTCTCTAGAGAGTAAACAGGATATATGCAGTACAGCGGAAGGTTTTTGTTTTAATGAGAAAATAACAAAATGTGGGTTTTAGTTCTGTCACTCCCTAAAATAATGTATATTTTAGATGCTGCAGACAGGTGCTGTCACAAAATGCCTCCCTGGATTGAGATGCACTGTGGGAAAGCTGATGCTTCCCTCATGGTGCATCACCCAGATGCCCGTACCTGTTTCAGCAGGTACATTTCAGCCCAGGCACACCTGAGCAATGCAATGAATAAGTCATCAGCTCTGCTCCAGGCTAAACTTACACTGGAATCATGGAATTGATCCTTGCAACCAGAAACCCAGGTACCTTAACAAACCCACGAGGTCAAACTTCTCCTACGCCCCGGCTGACTTTCAGAGGCCTCGCAGGTCCCTTGTTGTCACCACTGAGCCCGTGCTGAGGGATGAAATTCATGGTGTTGCAGCAAAGTTGAATAAATTTCCCTTTGGGAATATTTTCAAGCATATTGAGAAAATGTCCAGCTGCGAAGGGATTGTTGCTGGTAACACAAGAACAAAAGGACTAAAACTCCGGGAGGTTTTTGCAAGTGGTACAAAACCACCCAGAACGAGGTGCTGACAGCAGGGTGGTGGCAGCACCATCACTGGAACTGAGGCAAGTGCTTCCTTTGAGACCCTGCTTTATTGACAATCAGTGTCTGACTATGAACATTTGTTTAAGGTGACATTTCTTGGTCAATGCCCAGCATTTCTTCAGTTGTTTTGTGGAAGCGCGAAGGGAAACTCATTCTATTTGTTAACCAAAGAATTTTTTGTTCCTGAAGAGGTTGAACCTTGCTGGATCAGTGCAAGGACTATTTTAAAATAAGTCTAAGTGCATGTGAAGTGCATTATCAGTGCAAATACATTCCCTTTTTTAATTCTGGAGCTTTTTTCATCCTTTCAATCATTCCCTTGGCTTCTAGAAGGATTTGGATCAGGCCCAGTGCATTTTTCTTGCCCCAGAGGTCTGTGACACCATCCCTGGGCCTGTTGTCCCTGCTCACATGTTTTAGTGGACACCTCCTGGAATTCCAGTGTTGCTTTTCAAGCAGATTCTTGTGCAATTCCTGAATTTGGCAGTAAAGATGCAAATCCAAAGGAGGGGTGTGGAAGAAGCTGAAGTGGAAATGGAAGCAGAAAGGCAGCAGTTCTGTCCTTTGCCACTGTTTGCACTCAGCCTGACTGTGGCTAATCTCGAGCTGCTCCCGGTTCTGTCTCATTCAAGAAGGATTTTGCCTCACAAATGCACATTATTATGTTAGGCTTTGACTCCAGCCAGCCAAAGGACATTCTGTTTGGCTCGAAAGCTTTACTAAAAATTGCTCTTGGGAACATGCTGTACCCTCTGGTTGCTATGAAAATAGCTCCAGCACAAAATGCAGGACTCTACCGAGAAAAAATCTTGCCCACAACAGTCTAGGTGCACACATGTACAGCCACATCTGCAGAACTGTGCACGGACCTGGCTGAAAGGTTTTGACTGAAATATTTTAGTCCTTAACTAACAAACAGAGCTAAAATCTACAGTTTCCAAAAGGCAGCACAGCTTCCTGTGACCTTCAAAATGAACTTGAAGAAAGTCCAGACTGGCCTGAATTTTCCTTTGATTTGGGTGGTCAGTTTGGCTTTCTCTGACACAACAATATAATTTCAGTCCACCATTAGTATTCAGGTTAACGAACGCTACACAGGCTGTCCTTTTGGTGACATTTCAACACATCTAGAATGAGAGAAATTCCCTGTAGGTAATAACACTTGTTCTGCTCTTCCTCGTGCCACCTCTCAAATAATCTGTTCTGCAGTTTAGAACCAGCTTGAAACACTGGGATGCTTCAGGATGAAGCTGCCTTTGCACTCACCTACTCCTTTTGGTTTGTGCTTAAAGGAAGTACAAAGATAATTAAATCTTTGTTTGGACTGATCGTTTTTAACACTTGGCTTGTCCTTTGCAACTTAATGGGACTAATTTTATTCAGTCTTGGTCCTGCAGTTGCTCTGCTGTACATGTAAATATGAGGATGTGGTCATCTCCCTGCAGGACTCCAAGTGAAACCACAGCAATTCTGTATTAATGAATTAATTAATGACTGTGCGAGCACTGGTGGGAGTTAAGCCAGCCCTCCAAGGGGCACCCAGAGAGTGCTTTGCCCATGCAGGAGATGTTCTGTTTGGTCCAGAGCACATTAGGAAGCCCGTGGACAGGTTTAAGAAAAACATTAGGCAGAACCTGGGGCCATTAGTGGTCTTTCCAATAATCTGCTGCTTTTTTCCTCAAATAGATTAATAAAGTGGGGGTCCTTGCCAATTCCACTTCAGGCAACGGCTGTTTAGTTTAATCCTGTTAATTTTAAGCAAATATCATTTTATTTTTTATCTACCCAATGCCTGCTTCAAGAAGATGCTGCTGTTAGAGAGTATCTACCACATGTACAATTTCTGTGTTGTCCTGGTCTTCTTGTGTGTACAAAGCGTCTGTGACCCTCTGCACTGCTCCAGTGTCAGATAAAGCTTATAAAGGACAAGCAGTGGGCTGCCAAGGAAGTTATTATGCACAGGACCAGTGCAAATGGTTGTTTCTCTTGTCTCCCCTGGCTCCCAGCACGAAGCCATGTTGAGGTGACAGCAATCATATTCTAAGCAGCATAAGAATTACAGATCCAGTGTCACCTGCTGACAAGCTTAGCACGGCTGCTGCCAGAGCTACCCCTCTGAGGGATCTCGCTTACATGGGGCCCTGTTTCAGTTTACAGCAGCTCAATCTATAAGCCACAAGATCTGAATTTTCAGCGAATAATGAACTTCTGTGTTGCGAGTCTGTAATTACGTAAGGCGCTCTGAGATCTGGGTCACGCAGCAAAACAGGGCTTGAAGAGGTCTCTGGTGAGAAGCTGAGTCAGGAGCCCTCAGTCTGGGGTGCAGGGGTGTTGGAGCTCTGTGTCTGTGTGTGCACAGACCCTGGAGGAGTTCACACCTCTGGTTGCTCCCAGAGAGGTTTGTGCGGCTCAGTGCAGCTGAGCTGGGCTCATTCACCTTGTTTTTAATTAATCCAACCCAGTTCCCTCTTGCTGCCTTCCCTGTGGTGCCCAGTGCATACTTTTGGTGTGATTGGGGTGTGGTGGGTCTCGACCAGTTTGTGTGGAATTGCCCTTTCTCTTCTGCAGCCACTGCCTCCGCTTAAACCCCTCGTTTGTTTTTCCAGCGGATTTATGAGTTACAAACTTTATTATTCTGACTTCATTCTCTGAACAACACTTTTGCAGAGCCCCTGATCGATTCAGTGAGGGTGGTTCTTTGGAGCTCTGCCTACGATTCTTGTGAGTTTTGTGCCTGCAGTGAGTCACTGCTCCCCATCTCTGGGTGCCCTGTGGAGCTCTGTATGGGCTCATCCCTCTTCCTGTCCCCAGCAAACCCACAGCACCCAGAGGATAGCAGCTCGTTATGTTTGGAGCTGTTCAAAGTGATCTGGGTATGAACAAAATGAAGATTTTGAAATGCAGCTCAGTCAAATGGAAAGAGTTTTTCACCGGAGCCGTAAAGCAAGCGGGTTTCTCTCCATGCCAGAGTCAGTCTGTGGCTCCAACTGTTGAGGCAATTGTAACTCTTCAAAAAAGGTTCCACTGAAGAAAGGGAAGACAAAGGCTGTGTTTTAACATTTTACATTCAAATTATTATTCTTGCACTTTGAGAGAGACTTAATGTTTTAGCAGACATTAGGAACTGAAAACAGTGACTCCATAGGACATTATGTTTGGAAAATTAAATGTTAATTAAAAGGCAGTGTAGCAGTGAACTGCTGCATGAATCACTGATTGTTTTTACAGATCTTGTTCAGAAAAATGAGGATGATCTATACTTACATGTATAAGGCAGTAATTTACGTGGTTATAATGTTTTACTGCAGAACTGTACTTGGCAAATTCTAAAATAATAGCACTGGCAAACTTGAAAAAGCTGTAATATAAAATCAAAGTCTGCACTGTTTAGCCTTGTTTTGGCAAGGCTTAGAGGCACGGAAATGGAATTGAGGATGCCACTTCCATACAATCTAGCAGCACAGTGAGGGCTGACATTTTTTTTTCCTTAATGTATAGAAAGGTAACCTCCCAGAAATGCTCATTTTTACGAACCCCTGCATGTGTTCTGTGACAAACGGGAGTAAAGAGGTAAAGGGTGGAAATACCTTTTTGTTCCCTTGCAGCTTGTCACCTAAATCAAAAGCAACAAGCTCTAAAATTTGTGAGGCTCTGCATGTCACAAAAGATTTGTAGTTTATTTCCAGCCTTTGGCGATTTGTACTTTTAAGTGTTTCCAAGACGAAGTGTAGCATCGCTTGATTTAAGGGACATTTTCCTTTTACCTCTAGGCCAAGGCTAACCTATTCCAAGGTCAAGTGGAAAGGAATTTGAAGAATAAGTGGTGATTTTGGGTGGTTCACATCCCCAAAGTTTTCAGAGAGGGAATTAAGAGTTATTGGCTGGCCAGTTCGTGGCTAAAACACAGTGGAGAGAAGGTTGATTTGCATCCCACTCGCACAAGTGACTCAAATCTGCAGTGGAAGCCTACGCTCCTTAGCTGATGTGTATTTTCCTCAGTTTCCACCAACTAATCAGAAATCAGATAGAGTTGCAGTGGAAATTTCATTCCACTGCCTGCCCAGACTAATGTGTATTTAATGTTTTGGCTTCAGCCTCGAATGAGCTCTCACACTTGACTGAGCAGCGTAGCCCTGCCAATAATAGATAATTATTAGGGGCACCACAGCCACCCAAGGTGATTGGCAGTGTGAAATGGTGAGAACACGTTGTTGCCAAAACTGATGACTGCCAATTGCAGTTGTGTGATTTAGAGACTAAAATAATCTGCCTTTCCCTTCTGCTGGGAATATGGCAGGCCCTGGTAGACACCTGAATCTCTGACTCGATCTATAATTGTAACAGGGAAACTCGGTTTTGTTGGCCGAGAATTCTGTGTGTGGAGTGGAAATCGAGTTATTGTAACAGACCAAAGCAGAGAATGCTTCTCAAACTTAATAATGAGACAGGCAAAAACATGACAAGGAGAATTTTTCAGCAGAAAAGATATTTTCCTTTTTCCCTGTGTCCCATCGAGGGTCTGTGAGCCCCAGCCACAAAGTGCTTTTACTGCAAGTGCTCTCTTTGTTGGAGCCATCAGTATTAATAAAAATAAACGAGTCTCAATTTGGGATGAAGTTTGTCCTGATCACTCTTAGTTTCTTAGCCACCTCTAAGGACAAAGACATTTCCTGTTTCTGCAGCTGCATTTCAAATGAGTGAGCTGAGCTCTCCACATAAGCCCCGTTAATGCAACCCATAAGCAAGAGGTCCAGATCTATTAATGCTGATTTGTCCTCCTGGCCGTGACGAACCCAACCTGCGAGACGTAGAAACAGGAGGTTGCTTTTCTCCATCCCTTTGAATACACCAAACATTTTTTTTTGTTTGTTTGTTTTTTAATAATTGAAATGCATCAAAATCTGTGTAAATGTGTTAAAAATGTGTTTTTAAAGGGAAATAATATTTTATCTCAGAGGAGAGTTGGAATCTAAACCAGATGCACAACAGACCAAAGCACTTACCCTTGTTTTCTATAAGTCCTTGAGATACTGAATGTGTGTTGACCCTCGTTCTTTTATGGTATTTCATTAAAAATGAACATTTAACCCTTTGAAGAAAAGGGCAGTGTTTTCAGGGAGTTTTGTTGCCCTTGCTTTGGTTTGTGTCCTGTCCTCTACATTTTTTCCTTAGCTACTGCAGCACCATGGTAATGAAACACATAAAAATAGTGCTCCCTCTTCCAGCTCTCACGCTGCAGAGTAACTCAATTTCACGATGAGATTTGTCATGTTGATGCCTTATTACTTTGGTGATTCTTTTTTCCTCATAAAAATGGTCTGTTTGGGACAGGAAGCAGACCTTGCTAAAGCCTCCTGTTTTACACAGAGTCTAAAGGCACAGGAGGTTGTTACAAAAAAGATCCCTGTTTGTTTTTCCTCCCCTGGCTCCTCGAAGCATCTCTCTCTCCCCTTACAGCTGCCCCCATGAGTTACACATCAAAAATTTGTAAGAGTTGTCCAGCGTTCTCCTGAGATCTGTGTTAGCTTGCTTTATTTAGTTAATTTTGGGGTTTTTAAACATGACCTAAAGTCCTCTGTGCTATGACCACGGACTTCATGGGATTGTGTGAGGAAAGAGCTCCTTCTAGTGACTGGAGAGCTGCTTCAAGAACCACAGCCTGCATCAAATACCAATATTTGGGGGTTTTCATTCCATTTCCGTAGTTCCAAATATGCTATCCTGTAAAGATTGTCTTGCTTTTTGCACATTTGATAGAGTTTAATAAATTTCAGAGCGCTTTTTTATTAAAATATCAGGCTTTTTTTTTTTTTAATTATGTCACTACTGTTAAAGGTCTTATTTAAGTATAATGTGTCACGATGCCTCCGTAATTGTTCCATAAATTTTTAATAATTTCAAGCTGTCTCTGGGGAAAAAAAAAAAAAAAAAAAAAAGATAAGTTTTAGTAAAAAGGAATTGTTATTTTTAATCTGTTTCAATATCATTTTTCTTCCAAGAGAGAAACTTGGATTATCCAAATATCTAAAAATTCAGCTGAAAATTCAAGCATGATGCATGAAGCAACGGAGAGCGTTGCAATAGGGGTTACAAAGAGTTCCTGTTATGCTTTATATGAGTTTTGTGGTTGCAAATGGTCCTGATTTAAATGACTGCAGGGAGATCATTTCTCTTTGCTCAGATCTTCGTGCTCCCGGTCCTGCGGAAGGAGTGGAAGAAGGATCCCGGTAGCTCAGCCCCACGGGAAAAATGAACCCCCAGCCAGGCTTTTCCAGGGAAATACAAAACTTCCTGATGTTTCCCCCACAGGACTCTCCTCTGAAAGCTGTGCAGATGCTGTGGGTCAACCTGATCATGGACACGTTCGCCTCGCTGGCGCTGGCCACGGAGCCGCCGACCGAGGCGCTGCTGCTGCGCAAGCCCTACGGCCGCAACAAGCCCCTCATCTCCCGCACCATGATGAAGAACATCCTGGGCCACGCCGTCTACCAGCTCACCCTCATCTTCACCCTGCTCTTTGTCGGTGAGAAGCTCGGCCAGACTCGGTGCTCAGTGCGCAGGCAGCTGGGTTGTGTAGCCAAAGTGTCGAAGCGCTTTAAACGCAGCAAATTAATGCACTTTTGTTGTCTGCCTTCGTTGTCCAGCTGGTTAATGGGATGGGAAATGCAGCAGAGGTCGTGTTGTAGTCACCTTCCATATATTGTCACCTTGGGAATGGCCCCATTGAGCTTTTTTCCCCTCACAAAATACAGGTTTGGGCTTTGGCAAAAGTTAATATCAAAACACAGCACGGAAGGTTATGTTGTAATAGGAGTATCCACCCTGCTGCTTCTACACCGAATTTTCTTTGTGAGACTTGTCGTCGTGAGCAGGGATGTAAAAAGAAATTTAAAAAAACCCCACAAAATAAACCACAATAAAAATCAAGATCCATTTTACCAAGAGCTGGAGAGAGGAGAGCAAAGTGTCGTCCACAGTCCAGAAATAATGTTGATCTTAAGTAGTATGGAAAGCAAGTAATCAGTATTAAGTGATACAAATAACACTCTGCTTTGACATTTAATTTCTGGAATGGATATTAAAAGGGGGCAAAAAGACTAATTTATTGGATTACTGGATTCTTCTTCAGGCCTTGCTGGCAACGGATGCTTTTTATAGGTTGTATTTTGGAGAGGGGAGGGAAGGAGGAGAAATGTTTCTTGCTGCAGGGAATAGTAGGAGCTAATAATAGATTCTGTTGCTCCACAATAAGAACTGAACCCTCTCAGAGGACTGGTGATTTTTTCAGTTGGGTATTGTCTTCTTGTCACTTTGTAGTCGCTGTTAAATCACATGTGTTGTCTTTCAGATTTTTTTTTCTGTATATACAGACTTCCAGATAAGCTGCAAATGTAAAGTTATGATTTTTAGGAGGTTTTTGAGCTCCATTGTGAAAGTCCTGTCCATTTTACGGCCATCTGGGAGCTTATCTGGGATGGTCAGAGGAGGTGATGGTCTGTTGACAGTGGAGTGACTTAAACCAAAAGAACTGCCAGGTTTCTGAAGAGAGATGGTCTCTAAAATTGTTAGATTTACAGAGAATTTTGAGAATGTCTGCATTAGGCAATTAGAATTTCAGATTCTCTAAAATAGGTGAAGAAAGTCTTAGTAATTCACGTGATAAGAATCTTGGAACAAGAATTTCTGTGAACTGTATGGGGAGTTATAATGGCTTTTTGATGAGTTTTATGGTTTGAAATACTTTGTATTGAGCCAGATGAAAAGCAAACCAGGCTTTTCCCACTATTCTAATTACTCCTGTGTGTCTCTGGAAAACTCCTGCATACTTTGAAGGACACAGCCCAGACAATCTTCTGACAAGCCTTGGAAATAGTCTTTTCCTTTCTAAACTCCACGAAGCTCAGCTTTGCAGTGACATGATGTCCTAAACTCAGCGCTTCCATAATTAAATTTCAAATTAATGAGAATTATTCCTATTTTGATCAAATAATACTTCCTTTCTTTTGTAGGAGGTTTCTGCGGAGACCAGTGCATCAAGTTTTTGTCTATTTTTTTTTTAGAAATACACTGTGTTTGAACATACAGTAAATGTCTTTGAGACATCAGGCACATCAGAAATCCAGAATTCACTGTCTGGTCCTGTCAGGCTGTGGTATAAAAAAAAAAAAAAATCTTAACCTTATCTTTTCAAAACTTGCCACGTTTTTAGTTACTCCTAGTAGGTTGTATCTTGCTTTTTTATTGGTCGGATCTATGAGTGAAAGCCAAATTATCAAAACAAACAGCAGTGCCTGCTGCTGATCAACCCCAAACCTATTTAAAACCACGAATGTCTGTTTATTTTATCACTGATATCCTTCAATGCTTGGCAGAAGTTACTGGATTAGTAAATGTGTAAAATCTGCTGAAGAGGGGTGGCTTCTAACCACTGTAGAAAATTGCAAACCCACTGGGAATGACCTTAAGGGTTTGTTACACCTGAAAGAATTGAGTGCTTGGAATAATTCCTATGAGGTAGGTAAGAGTAAGACTGACAACGTAGTGGAGGTATAGAGCTGTTAGATGGGAGTCATCATTTGAAAAGCTGCTTTCTCAGAAATTTGAGATATGTTTTGCTCACTGGTGCAAGAAAAGTTTGTACCTAGAAAGGTGGTAAAGCAGAGCAGAGAAGGCAACGGGCTGAAGGGAACAGGGGAATAGAAATTGCTTTGATTCATACCAGTGGGAACTTTTATTTTTCACTTTCACCTAGGTGAGAAAATATTTAAGATTGACAGTGGGAGGAACGCCCCGCTTCACTCTCCTCCTTCTGAGCACTACACCATCATCTTCAACACCTTTGTCATGATGCAGCTCTTCAACGAGATCAACGCCCGCAAAATCCACGGCGAGAGGAACGTCTTCGACGGCATCTTCAGAAATCCCATTTTTTGCACTATTGTCCTGGGGACATTCGCTATTCAGGTAATGTTTTGGGCAAGGAGCAGTGGCTATCCACCAGAAATCTACCCAAAGTTGTTCGGGCTTTTTCTTCCTTTGTGTTTTCCTCTTGTTTCATTGTAAATCTAGGTGCTGCAGGAGGCCCATTTAACAGTAAACCTCCTGGTTTCATGTATTTCCTCCATCAATACAAGTGTTAATAATGGAAAATGTTATGTAGCCGTACTAATAAAGCATCAGTTTTGATCCTTATAACTGGGTTAATTCTTGAATTAATCGTAGCATGTACAGTAATAACAGCCATCGTTGATATTGTGACTGGTTTTTAAAGAAGAAATTGTTTAATAGCATACCAACAAAGCATTTTACAGTTATTTATTACTTCATGAAAAGACAAATTTACCTTCAGACAGCTGAACTGTTCTTCTGTTCAATGCCACTGCCCAATGCTGCTCAGTATTCCCAGCAATAACGCTCCTGGATTGTGATTCCTCATGTTCCTCTCCTGAGTTTGCTGTCCCAGTCACAAGCGAACATAATCACAGTAATACACATTTTTCCCAATTTTTTCTTCTGTAAGAATTCCTCCTTCTGCTCCTGCATCCATCCTTTTGCTGGCATCCATCCTGTACCTGACACTATTTGATGTCTCCTTTCATGAGACTTTTTCTATCTTGAAATTATTGCTCAGGTCTGCAGTGGCAGCTCAGTATTGGGAACTTTCTCCTGGAAGGAGAAAGGAGGAGGAAAGAGCAATTTGAACCTGGGCTACAGTGGTTTGAAAAGGGAAACTCCTCAAAAAACTGAATATTGGAGAAAGGGCAGCAGCGATAGGAGCAGAACTTCGCAGGATGGTCCTTAACAGCTAATTCAAAATCATGGTTTTAAAACGTGGACAATTTAAATCTCTGGCTTGTGATTTCAGGTCCCTGATTTTGCAGCAGCAATATTAACAAGAAGTATCAGTAATGTCTGATTTTCAGTTAGCAAAAGCTTCTCAGCCTAACGACCTCCTCAGACTCCGCGTGTTGTTATCCTGCTGAAGGTGTGGGGTTTTCCCACCCTCTTCCTCCAACAGATCTAGATTTTCTCTACCCTCTGTCTCTCTATGATGCACATCTGTAAATACACAATAAAACGTTACTCAGAGGGAAAAATCCCTCTTGCAATGGACATTCCAAAATAAACCACATCAGGGTCAATAAATCCCCAGCTGAGAATCCTCAGGAGCTGGGACATGGGGACTGTCCTGTTCTCTTTCTTCCTGATCATCCGTACCTGACCATTGCTAAATATGAGGCTGAGGAAGTTTATTCTGAGCTGTTGTGGCTTTTTCTGACCATTAATTGGGGGTGCAGAAGTTTGTGGGGCTTGATGGGGTTTTTTTTGGGACCAAAGCTCTGCAGGTTTTTTGTTTAGTTGTGTTTGTTTTTGTTTTGTTGCCTTTTCTCCCTGAAAAATTGACCCCTTCTCCTCTGTTCTTCTCTTTGTAGATAGTAATTGTCCAGTTTGGAGGAAAACCCTTCAGCTGTTCTCCCCTGCAGCTGGACCAGTGGATGTGGTGTGTATTTATTGGATTAGGAGAACTGGTGTGGGGTCAGGTAAGCACTCAGGAACCTGCACGTCCAAAGGTGTGACATTGTTGATGTTCCTGTGATTTCCTTGCTCTCTCTCAGTGTCGAGTGCAGCCCTCACAGAAACCCAGGGTGCTCTCTGAGAGCTTCGAGGAGAGATATGTTAGCAAGGATGATTTATACCTCTGCTCCTTTGGGGTTTTTTGTTAATTTTTCCACATCTTTCCTTTCTAAGCAGGGTGTGCTGTCACCAGGGCCATCTTCAGTTAGGCTTTTTTGTGAGAGATGCTTGAGTCACAACTTAAATCTTTTAGCCACAAAAAAAAGAAAAGAAAAAATGCAGCAAAGGCAATTCTGTTCCTTCCCTGGAACAGAATTCCTCCTGTAGGATGTGGCAGGGTTTTGGAGCTGAAATGAAGTTCCAGTTCTAGGTCAACCAACTCATTCCCTTGCCGGAACTATCACAGGAAAAGTTCCAGCGTGTTTCAAATATTCCTGCAGTGATTCTCCATCCACCTAATTCCGTGTGTGAGCGATGGAAGAGCAAGTGCAAAAAAAAGAGAGATTTTTTTTGCTTTTAATTGTTGTAGAAAATTGCAGTTAAATTAATGTGTCCTTTTAAATTTCTGCCATTCCTCTGTCATCATTGGCTAATATATAATTCTATATGGATGGAGAAATAAATGTCAATGGGATGATATTAAATAAATTGGGATTAACTGTCTGGAAGTAATATACAGACATAAGCATATTGTTAACATCCTACATTATTCTTATATGTGCAAACACATATTGGAATGTTAATAATAATAATGATAATAATATTAATAATAATAGTAAAAATATTTTTTTGCCTCTGAATGCATTAATGGGGTATTTAAGTTGTTGCCACCTGGTGCAGTAAAGAAAAATGTGAAGTTACATTTTTTTTTCTCTCAGATGTAAAGAGATTTGTAGAGCCACATTTTGCCTCCATGAAGAGCCAAGAAATTGCCAGCTGCAATTGAATGTTGCTGTGGTTCTGCTGGAACTGCAGGGAATAAATGCTTGCTTTCCAATCTGATTATTTGTTCTCTTCTGGAAAGAAAAATTAACTTTTTTGAACAGTTTGGCCTCATTTTTCCTTAGAAGTAAGCTCAGAATCAGAAGAGCTGTTAATGCATATCATAAACCACCACTATTAGAGTGCTCTGCTGTAATTATTACCTGAGGTTGAGATTTGCCTTAAGGCCTAGCAGGAGGAAGACCTAAAATCAGTTTGATAAGCTCAGAAAGGAAGGATTTTAAAATTTTTTTTCCAACTGTTTGGAAAATACCAACTTTTGAAGAAGGTGGAAGTAAAGCAGGGAGAGGGAGAAGAATCCAATCTGTTTCATTCAGCTGTGAAGAATTTCCCACGGCCTTTGATCCGTTTTTTGGCTTCTAAATATTGTTATCCATGGCTATTACATAAACCCTGAGACCTAATACTAATATCAGCATTTTTTTTTTCAATTTAGTTGCCCCAGGCTTATTGTGAGACCTTAGGCATTAAATTAAAACTGGTATTGGAACACCTCCACAATTTTATCACTGAAAAGAAAGCAAATACAGAGGAGAAAAAAAAAAAAAATCCGTCTTGTGGTCAGTATTTAGTGACCAGGAAAGAAAAACAGAAGCTAAAACCAATTAATTATGTCCATATTTACATGATTTACAGTCTGTGGCAAGGCCTTTCTTCATGGAGCTCTTCGGTGAGAGAGAATTCTATTCCTCTATGATGCTTCTCTTCCCTCTCAGCCTTTTCTCTGCTGCCGTGGCTCGTTCTAATTCAGCACAAAACACATTTGTTATTCTTATTTTTAATCCACCTCCTGAACCCGCTGTTCTTGTGAACCACCAAAAGCAATCAAGATTTCCAAGTTTCGGTGTCAAAGCAGGCACTTCTAAAAGGGAATTTAAGGAGTAGTTCCCAGGGAGTCAATTTGAGATGCTTTGAGGGACAGGTTTCTCTAACAGCCCCCATCTCTTCTGAAAATCAAGGCTTTCTAAAGTATTTCATGTCCCATTCCCGGAATTATTGATCACTTTTTAAAACTGTGCTCATTTTTCTGGGAATAATATTTAGTTGTTTAATCTGCACCCAGTCTATCGAGCCTGAGCCCTGAACTGAGTGGGTGTTCACAGATACAGAAAATGAATGAATAATAAAAAAAGCCATGTAAACACCTGAAGAAAAGAACTAGAGCAGAGTCTCGTCAGCTTGGCTGAGGTGGTGCAGGAGAGGAACGTTCTGTCACATAGAATCCTGACCCAATACAGTTATTCTTGTGAACATTGGCTTAAAAATCCTTTATCACCATCACTTTCATCAGATCCCACAGTCTCCAGCAGTTTCTCTCTGTAGAGTGCTGGCCTTGTAGTTTTGAAAGCTGGGAGGCTGAAGGACTTTCAGTAAGTATTTAACTGACGAGATTTCCCCTTTCTTTTTCTCTCCTGTTCTGTCTTTGCTCGTGTCACACCAGTTCATTCATTTTCCAGGTTTGCATCCTGTTTTTCAACCCCCTTTTGAAAAGTTTTTATAGCAGTGTAGAAACTGGGTTTGGTTTGGTTATTTTTTTTTTGTTTGTTTTTTATCTGTCTTTGAAGACATTATAATAAAAATGGTCTTGTGGATTGTGAAGCTCAAGGAGACCCTCAGCAAACTCAAAGGTTTGCTTTCATCCTGGAAATATTTGGAACCTTTCCATGCGTCTTCACTGCATCCATTCCAGTTTTCCAAAGCTCTCCTCACCAATTTTCCCGCAGCTGTCTTGGTTTTCTCTTCATTTTCCACACATCTGGGCTTCACAGTTGTGGTTGCTCGCTGCTGAAACGAAGACAAAAAAGAAAATTGCAGCAGTTTTTTGCTAAGTGGGCCTAATAGTTGACTTTGTAGGAGATTTACTTTAAGCATTCAGTGTGTTCCAGGTAACGTTTAAATTGCCATGATTTGCTCCTGGTTTTATTCAGGGAATCAGGACAAAGAGAAAATGACTGCCCAACAGGGTAACGCTGAAATGGATTTAAAATAATTGTCCAGCTACAGAATCTGCAGTTTTTAAAGGTTATTCTCCTGTATTAGTTACTGCCAAGGACCACTTTCGTGGGCAAACAGAATAAGAGGGGTTAAGTTAATCAGAATTTATTGGTGATAATGACACAGAGCGAGAGCCCTGTGAGAATCCAACAGCCAGATCCACACCTTTCAGAAAACTCAATTTTGAGAAATGCCAGGAAAGAATTCCAGCTGCTGAAACAAAGGGAAGCTGAATCCAAGGAAGTGTGAGAAGATTTATCAGCATGAGGTGCAATGCATTTTCAGCTCCCTTTACCATAAGTCATTACAAGTACCCAGACTCTAATTGCAGAGCTATCAGTCTTGTTAAGTTTTCTTTACATAATTACATTAAAATATTTCCATCTTGTTTTATTCTCTGTTTGTTTTATTGGTCAGAGTTTTCCCAACCTTGAACTTGCTCCACACATGGTGCAAGTCATGCTAATTGTTTACACAGTAAACTAAATATTTTGGGTCTGAAATGAAGTTGTCCAAGTGCAAAGTGCTGTCAGGAACAGGCTTAGCTCAGCCTTTATAGAGCTTAATAAAATATGATTGCTCTTTTGCCATTAGCAGATTGTTATACTGTTGCTTTTGAATGAGGCTTATGTTTTCAGTACTTTTTTGTAATTTTAGGTCATTGCAACCATCCCAACAAGTAGGCTAAAGTTTTTAAAGGAGGCAGGGAGGCTCACTGAGAAGGAGGAGGTCCCTGAGGAAGAACTCAATGAAGATGTTGAAGAAATAGATCACGCAGAGAGAGAACTCCGACGTGGACAAATCCTCTGGTTCCGAGGGCTCAACAGAATCCAAACCCAGGTATGCTAAAAAGAAATGCCCACATGGTCTAAAGACACCCAAAGAAATGTTTTATGTGAGATCAAGGCAAGATAATATTAACAGGAGAGCCACGGAGTGTTTGTGTGTGTGGAGGATGGCACTGGTTAATCGTTCTCAAAGGAAAAACACGAAAAACAAAATGGGGGAACTGAGCAAAGGGGGTGTGTGCAGCAGAAGAGACAAACTGAAACGATGTAAAATGATAAAATCAAAACCAGGAATCTATGATTTGAGAATACCGTGACTGGATGTTCTTTTTCCCCTTGAGTGATGACAGCTCATAAAATTGTGCTGCTTGGCCAAAGGCAGCTCGCAGAATGTCATGAAAGCTCTCTAAAACCTATTGTTTGATTTGCTCAAAATATATATATTGTTGCTGCCATTGCTGCACTAACAGAATAATTGAAACTGTGGAGTCTGAAGTATGACGTACAATTTGATTCAACAAATAAATCTGTTCAGTTCTGGCACTGCCACACATCGATCGGGGTTAAAAGGGATTGATTTTTCTTTCCTATTAGGTAACGAAACATGTGGTTCTGGATTTTAGTAGGAAGGGCCTAAGCAGCCATTAAATATTGAGGGGTAAGAGTTGGCTACGAGGAACGACTCCTTAGAAATCTCTCTCCCCAGCTTTTCCTAAACACAAAAATCCGCGGCATTTTTTAATATCCCAGATCTTTGCACTGAACCGTGGTGCTAAATATAGTGCAGGTTAAGGAGCTGTAAAATTCGTCCTGGAGTGCTGAAGGAAATCATGTGAAGTGTTTTGCCTTTTCCATTGCAGTGAAGTGTTTCATTGCACTCAGGTGTGCTCTGCTTGATCTTTCTAAGATCAAGTATTTCTGCCGGCTTGCAGCAGAGAGCAGATACCAACACATCAGATGTGCGTGTTTTACACGAGCCTGACAAGAAAAAGAGGTGAATAATTAGGAAAAGGATATTTTTTACCTTGAAAGAGTCTTCTAAAGAACATTTTTATTGCAGAAGATTTGGGGTATTTGTCTTCATCCAGGATGAACAGCAGGTTCTGCTTTTTCACATCTACAAATTGATACATTTTTTTAGGTGGTGGGGGAAGATGCAGCCATGTATTTAGGAAAAAAAAAGATGGAAAGAAGTCAGATTAGGGCAGTGAAATCTCTTGGCTGCATCTGCAGAGCATAAAATAAAGAGGGTTGAAGCTGCTGGTAGAGAGATTAAGAGTTGGGGAATTCCCAGGGTTCTGTGGTAAGTGATTAAATACGGATCTTCAGCTTTGAAGTTGTGTGTCTTGACTCCATTGAGTCAGGAGCACTCATCACTAGAGAAAATTCAAATTCAAATTCAAATCCAAATTCGAATTGTGACAAGCAGGTGCCCAGGTAATGGTGATCTTCAGGGAAAGATGACCTCTAAATGTGCATTCTTTTCTCCCTGGTGGCTGTAGGAGGAGTGTTGCCTGTTGGCATTTCTGTCAGGATGTCTTTCTGGTTGGGGTGAGTGTAAACAACTTCCAGCAAAACAAAGCAAATTACATCCTTTCAGTTCTCTTTCTAGTCTGTGAGGTAGCTTTTAGTTCTGCATCTCTTTGTCCACTTAATTCACAGAGAAGTGATTCTTTTGTCTTTTGCACTACTTAAACCCAAATGAACATTAATTATGTCTCTTTGCTAACATCCGTCTCAGTTCCCTTTCTGCTCTTAGTTGTAGAAGCACCTCTGGTAGGATATCTTCCTCCTCTCTGCCAAGAGGCCTCTGTGATTTTTCTTCTCATTTTATTTACCGAGTGACTTTGATTTTTTTTTTTTTGCATCCATTTCACATCTGTGCAATGACAATGAAAAAGAGGAAAGGAAATGGGCCAACAGATTCCAAAGCAGTGCCCAGGTGTGCAGTGGAGAGTGACGGACTTAGGTCAAATTTGATCCCTGCTGGAGGGCCCCTGGGCTGTGGGTGGGGCCCACCCAGGTGGATTCATTCCCTTGTGCTGCGTTTCTCAGGAGGCCAGCAAAAGAAGAGCTGCTGGAAGAAGATTGGGGTGTCTGTAGCACCCCTGAGAGGATTTGCAGGAATCCTCTGCGCTCCTGGAGAGGCAGAAGAAGGTAGAGCATCCCCTCGTTTTACGTCTCTCTGAGGATGGCAGACTAGGAATAAACGCTGGGCTCATGACCAGATTGTTCATTCAGTCCTAACAAAATCAGTTTCCACACTTGTTGCTGTAAATCGGATTGTTTGCCCTTATTTTCTCTTCAGTCGCTGTTGGACAGATGGCCACAGCTCCCAGCAAAGCCTTCACTTGGGAAACAAAGAACCTGCAACAGGCTGGGTGTTGTTTTCCGATAACCAACACATCTCCCCTGTCCTGCTCCAGTTTAAACCCATCCAAACTGACAAAACTTTGCCGTGCTAAAGAGAATTTTCTTCCACATCCCCTCTCAAACAGAGAGTTCAACCCAAGACACCAAGAGAAGGGATTTCCCCTGGGATTTTCCTGTTTCTGGGAAGACATGCATAAATTTACTTGAGAGGTGCATGAAAAATGCACATAACTAAGCCAGAGACTGGCTGTCGACTCCTGATTTGTTCTTTTTGGCCTCCTTTTGTTCATTTAGATATTTTGTTGTCTGATAAACATGCAATAGGGAAGCTCTGGATGGATGTGCGTTCTCCTTCTCTGAATGGAAGGGTTCCCTCACTGGAAAGCTCTCTCAGATGACCACTGAGGCGTGAAGCTTCAGAAATGGCTCATTTAAGTTATGCAAGTTTGAGGAGGATCTAAAAGGGGTCTGAAATTGCATAAACACAGGACTTTGGAACAGTTTCCTGCAGTTTTTTCCAAGTCTTTGTTGCAGTTCTCAGAAATTTTTCGTTCTGAAGGAGGACAAGGGTGATCACACCCTCTTGGCGGCTCTAACAGCCTTTGGGAAGTTCCCCAAGTTCTCCTCCAGGCCAAACTGCATCATCTGAGTAAAAACAAGAAAAAAAAAATGCATCTCAACTCTTTTGATTGTATGTTGAAAGTTTCTCCAGTTCCCTCACACTAGAGAATGGAAACATTCAGAAGTGAGGAGGTTCAAAAACTTCTCAAGTTTGTCAGACTTTTACACCCCCAGTCTGATTCTTTCCTCTTCTGCTTCATTCATCCTGAAATTCAGTTTCCTTTATCTGCATCAAGTGGGAAACAACAGCCTGGAATGTTCAGAGAATAAAAGGAAAAGCTGAAAAAGTACAGGTGACAGGGTAACTGCTACTTAAAGTTGTTCCTCTTCAGATGCTAAAAACCACTCAGAGGTGCTGTACTGCATTTTTCACTCTTCATTTTTCATGTGGAAAACATGAAAACTTTTTGGTTTTGAACCAATTCAAACCTGCCAGCAGTGAAAGTCACTCCTGGCAAGAGGTTCTGAAGTTGGATAAAAAGCCAGCACCTCATTTTATGTAGCTTTTAATACAGGAAATATAGTGGTAGCCTTGAATAAGTGGAATGGGAACTGTTTTATTTCGTGCAGAAAGGTGCCTTCTTTTTAGTTTTTTAAAAAAAATTTAAATTAATATCCTTCTTGGAGATTAGAGGAATGAGACCTGGGTCCTACTCACATGAATGAAAAAAGAAATTATTCTGGAAATCTGTTTTGTGTTAAAAATCAGGAAAAAAAAATCTGTCCTGTCAGGACTATCCTGATACTATCAGATTTCACATTTTTTTAAATTGCTAATCACTGATATTTTTATTAGCTGCGCACACCTAAAAAAATTGGATCTTCTAGAGTATAGAACGTAGAGAAAAATGAGACAGGTGTGAAAAATGTCAACCTTACAAAAAAGCTTCAAATGTAGGACAGTATTTTTTCTCTACCTAAAGGTCTATAATCAAAACACGACTGCATCCTCTATTGTGTTGGAAATTTTTTAAGCTTATGAATTTTTGCTTCCTTTCTCTTCTGTAGCAGCTTGAATTGTTCGAAATAAATGCTTTCCTTTGTCATTAGAAGGTTGCATCTTAATTCAAAATGCAGCATTTATTTCCATGAACTCTTTTCTTTGTTGTTTTCTGGTTGGAGAAGATAAACTTTTGGGCCAAGTTCTTCTCTTCTTTCTTGGCTTCAGGCAGAGCACAGCCCTGTGCGTTCAGCTTTTAGGATTCTGGGGAGGTTGTCATCATCCCACCAGGGATTATATCCATGAAGAGCTGGAGTTCCTTTCTTCAGGAGAAAAGCGAATTACGCGGCTGTAATTCTTGTTCTCTGAAGAAGCCATTAAATACAGATCTTCCCTCATCTTTTCACTCTTATACCAAAGGCTTTCAGTTTGGTAGGAAGGCGTTTGCACATCCAGAAATGCCCCTTGGCTCAGGGATTATCACAGTAATACACATTCCATGCCCTCAGTGAGAGTCTTTAAAGCCTTTTTTTGAATGGTCTCTTTTGAAGAGTGCTCTGTCACCTGGGTCAGACCCGGAGAACCCAAGATCTGTATTTAATTCTATTTTTGTAGGGCGTTTCAGGTGAGTATTTAACTTGCCACACGAGCAGTGGTTTGAGCCACGTGGTTTTCCCATGAACCGTAGCTGACGATCCCCTCGTGCCCTATCCCATGTGCCAACTCACCTCACATTGTCTGATTTACTGTGAGATTTGCACTGGACATGTAAGTCTGCTGCCAAAAACAAAGCTCTCCAAGCTTGTGGGGACTGCTGAACCCTGCCCACCCCTGGGTGTGCCCAGGGAAATGGTACCAGGGCTCAGACAGAACAAATCACTTGGGCTTTGTGTAGGGAAACTCGCTGTGACAATTGCACAGCAGTAACTTGGGATCCCTTTTCCAGCTGGCTGTGGTTGATTATTCCCATAAAACACACAGGAAAATAAACAATGATGGCCAAAGATAAGATTAAGAGGGGGAAAACATCAGTATTATTAAAGATGCAGCCCTACAAGTTGGTTTATTCCTAAGACTGACCACAGCAGAAAATCATAAATTCCTTCTAGTGCTTCGACTTGGAAAATTTAGGAGGGTTTGCACGGAGATTTGTGCTGTTTAAATGGGTAAAAATACCACCAATTCACCTTTTTCTAGGCTGGGTATCTCCAGAAATGTGGGCTGCATGATCTGGTAACAGTGGGTTACTTCAAACAAGTAGTTGGTTGAATTCCTCCCGTGGATATTCCTGCTGCTTTGTCTGCTGTGGTTGCACTGATGCAACAGAGAGGACATTTTGGGGTGTAGGGATTTGTGGGATTCACTCCTGCCAATCCCTGGCTTTCCCTCTGTACCCAGAGCCCGCTTTTTATGAGTTTGTACTGGTGCCAAAGGATGCCTTGAAATACTCAGCTTTGTTTTTAACTCATCCTCTGTGGTGAGCAATAAAAGTGCTCAGGATGGGTCTGTCAAACAGGGAATAGAGCAGGCATATGAAAACAAGTAGAAAATTGTCATGTTACTCACTGCAATAGTCAATCCAGTTCCACATCATTTTCTGGGTGATTTTAAGTGCTCTGTATAAAGATAAAATTTTAAGATTTTTAAACCTCCAGTTATAAACCCCCAGCATTCTTTACAACTCTGCTAAATTTACACAACCTTTCATTATGCAAAAGGTCAGCTAAAATATTGGAAGAGTTATTTTACCAAACTAGTGTACTGACAGCCCTGGGTTTGTAGACAAAATGGAGTCATGTTTTGAATATTAAAGTTTTTCTGTTTTGGTTGAGTGTCATCCCCATGCCCCTCCCCCAAATTCCAACTGAGTAACTGGTTTTTTTCTTCCCCCTGGAGAGAAATAACAGCATAATTTTAATCTCAGTAGGAAAAAAGGAGTGGAGCTTAGCGATATCAAATATTCCACTTGATTTTATTTACCTCTAAATAGAATGGTTGAAACTTTAAAAGGCTGTTATTTCAAATCTTCTACTTGTTTAAAGTGATGCAGCTCCACTGCCTCCTCTGGAGCCGCCTCATTTTATCCAGACAGAAAATTTGAACCGTTTCTAAAAACATTGAGAAGGGAGCCTTAAAAATATTGATTCCAACTGCAGTAGAAGCGTGTGCACGGTTGATTTGTTGTTTCTTTTCATGATTATTCCTGTCAGTTATTGCAACTGTGTCCATACTTTAAGCAACTTGTCTCGTTCTTTCCTCCGTTACAGATCGAAGTAGTCAATACTTTCAAGAGTGGCACTTCCTTTCAGGGGGCTCTCAGGAGACAGTCCTCCGTCACAAGCCAGACCCAGGATGTAACCAATATTTCTAGCCCTAGTCACGTATCGTTATCCAATGCTCTTTCCTCTCCTACCAGCACCTCTGCTGCTGCGGCTGGGCGTGAGTGTGAATTCTTACTGCACCCGACCCTCAGAGATGCCAACTTAGCCAGAGTCCCTTGAGACTCAGCTCCTCTGCCCCTCCCCGGTCTCTGCTCCGACTTTAATTAGCTCAAAAACCCACGGCGTGATTACTTTGTGTACAGCAGATACTCCCCAGCAGTTGCTCTCTCTTTGTGTCTTTGCTAACTCACGGTGAGGACAGGAATTTTTGCCATTTTTTACCTATTGTGAGGAGATTTCGATTTTGTTTGAGGGTTCTGTCAGGTTTTCTCGGTCTCACTGATATATTTTCTACTGCTTGTATAAAATACAAAGACTTTAAATGATTCTAGAGCTTTTCAGATATCAGACCACTCCACCAGGAAGCCTCTGTAACATGTCCAGGAAAGACATGGAAAAGAAGGAACGAGAAACAGGGAATCTAGTTTATGGTGCCAGGCTAAGGGGTTAAACTTCACATGAAAAGTGAAAGACTTACTTAGATTTATTATCTCTCTTATTTAGATTTATTTTCTTGAGCTTATTTAGATTTATTCTATCTTCTTTAGATTTGGATTTATTATCTCTGTATTATTTAAATATAGATATATTATGTCTAAATTCACTGGCAGGTAAGCATTGAAGCAGGAGGGACCTAGACAAGTCAAAGGACAGTGTTGAAACAACAAAATCGGTGTGGTAGCAAATTTCTTAGAAGAAGCAGGTTTCTGTATCCTTGCTTTTAGATGCAAAATATCTGCTGGAGAGGCACTGAAGGGAATGAAAAATCTTTGAGGCAGCTGGTAAGGAAGGGCTGCTTCAGTAGCAGAAAAATTCCAGTTGCTCAGGGAAGATCTAACTTTGGTTCTAGGTTTTTGTTTATCCAGGACTGTGAGTAGCTATTTTGTATCACAGCATTAAAAGAATTTTTAACCGTCTAGAACTCAGTTTACAAGCTTGGCACAGGCTGCAGAAGATAATGGGGTGTATTCCTTGTATGAGTTTTAGTTGGCCAGACAGAGAAGAAGCTGCTCTTATCTGTCTGGCCAACAGAGAGAGGGAAGGCAGGCAGAGATAAGGCAGGCAAGAGAAGGGCGTAAAATTCCAGAACTCTTGCAGGAAAAAGGAAGCTTGACCTTCCCTTTCTGTTTGAGTGCAAACCCCCCCAGTATCTGCACACCAAGCATTCAGACATGACTTTTATAGCAGCAATTAAATCTTATCAGACAATGACAAAATAGTCTCAGAGGTATTTGTCCATCAGACAGATCTCTGAAGGGTTTTTTTGGGTTTTTTCACGTCTGGTTGATTGGTTGGCTGGTTTTTAAAGTGTTTTCATGCAAGAGCAGAGCACACCACCAGAAGTTTTGTTGGATTTAAAGGAGAAACTTAATTTTTGCTAAAGCTATTTCAGTTCCATCTTTGGCAATTGCTGCTTGGAGATTTTTCCGTGTTTTACTATTTTTTTCCTTGGGAAGTTTGGCCTGAGAACTTTCACCCCAACTATTCCAGGCCAGCAGCAGGATCGGGAGAAGCGAAGCCATGGAGCTGTGCCAGGTTCCTGAGCCCGGGTTCCCTCATTTCCACACGTTAGGGCACAAACCACCAAAATTCCAAAGCAGCCTTTTGTCCAGGGAATGACTGCCTGGGACAGAATTTCTCCGTTTGAGCAGGAAACTGGGAGCAGCTCGCTGTGCCGTGGGAAATGTTCCACTGACGTGCTGTAGCCAGCACTCTGGCAGTAAAGATCTAATAAAATTTAAACAGACAATTTATCTTCCCTCTCCACTCTCCGCTGCAGCAAAGCAACAAGAATTGGATGTTCTTGTGTCTTGACAAGGGCCTCGCTCGTTTATGGGCTGAACTTAATTAATAGGAGAAAGCAGAATCTGCTCCAGCCTTTGTCACCTTTCATTTGGAGAAATAAAACAGCTCTCCAGAGCTCCTCGTGGTTCACTCAGCACAATAAAAGCCAGATGATGGATTCGTTAAGCTGCCCAGAGAGAAGGATCTCCAGGGCAGAGGGCAATTAGAGACTGGGATTTTAAAGTGGTTTTTCTGGACTGCTGGTGTTTTATTGCCGCTGCAGAAAGTCTGTTGGTATTAAATCAGAATTATGACACTTCGGGAAAGTTTTGATTTATTCGTACAAAGACACAAACTTATGGATGGCAGTGAAAAAACACCAACAGATAAAACCCCCATGGTTTTTATCTTTAAATGGGATATTTGCAGGGGGTTGTTCGTCTTCCAGAACCTGGAAAACATTTCCTAATCCAAATTTCCTAGAAAAGGGGTATGTTTTTGTGAATTGGCATTTTTTGAGGAAATCCCAGCTGCAAAATGCTCACCTAGCTCTGCTTTTGAGCTCTGTGCTTTGAATGTGTGCGGGCAGACAGGACTGGCTGCTTTCCTCTGAGCTGCTCTGAATGGCTCAACCCCCAAATCATTCCCCTCTTCTTATGGGGTGGAAGGGAATAACGGGATAATTGTACTTCTGATTTCGAAGCCCTCCCCACTCTTCAGGATTGTTAAAAATACATGTAAATATAATGTGGGGAGTATCAAGGGAAAACCTTGAGAGCATAGGAAGGAAAACAAGGTCTGATTCTTGAAACTTGCTCAGAATGTTGCAGCAATTGGGATATTTCAGGTGTCATTGCGGGTGCCCAAAATGGAGAGGGTCTGATATCAATAAATACTCAATTTAAAATATAGGAATCACATGATGCTCTCTTGATATGCCAGTCTAATTTAACAGAGCATTTATGAAGTTCCTTACTAATTGTATTGCTTTTTAACATAAAGTTCATTGTCACACGTCACCAATCTCTGAGATGTCTTCTGCAGGTTTATAATAACATTTTGGACTTTTTTTTTTTTAAATGGAATTTTTTTCTAATATTTTTGGGCAAATTAATATTTGATTCAAAGCTTAGTGCCTGCTTAAAGAGAAATCTGCCTGTAAAATGCATCCACTCCCACAGTGGTTTGTGAAACAGGTTAATTATTACCTGTAATTAGCAGCCATTCACAAATATGGCCCATTCAGAGTTGTGAAATCCCTCAATCAAAAGCAATTTATACAAGGGAATATTTAATACAATACTAAAGTTTCCCTAATTAGCTGTCAGGGTGTTTTTGCCAATCACAAATTAGAAATTTCTGGATGTCACCACTAATTGATACCAGTGAGGTCCATGAGTGCCTTGTCTCTTTTGAAAGATGTTGCAGCTTTAAATAAACAGAGCAAGAACTCCTGCAAATTAAAACCTGGCAGTTTTCATATCCTGATAAAATCAGGAAATTCATTTAAATGCACACTAACTGTTCACACCTGTTTAATATGCAAATCTTTAATGAAAATGAAAATACGGGGAAGTTAAGGCTCTCTCTGGATGTAGGCTTAGGTTTTGTTGTGTGCATGAACACTCAGATTTGCACACAAACTTCTATCATTCGAAAGCTCTGACACTGCAGACTTAGGGGTGGGTTCAGGTACAACTTTTTGTGGATGTGTGTTTTTTATGCATTTCTTTCTATGTGTTTTTTTTGGGGGAAAAATCAGAGCCTTGGGGCAGCGGAGCATCTTTTTTTCCTTTTGAAGCTCAGAATTAGGAACGCCAAAAATTATCTTGTGCTTAAAATTACGTGATTAAGGCTTTTGCCACTAGATTTTTTAATTAGGTAGAGGGTGAGAATATCTGACTGTACACAAAGTAAACAAGTCTTTATCCTCCTCTGTTTGTACCTGGTTCTCAGATGTTTGTGTTAGCCATAGGTGACCCCTGCAAAAGAACACGGTTTCAGATTTTCCAAGAAAGACACACATTTAATATTCCTTTGTACTTGCTCTTCCTCTCATTCTCCTATGGAGCTCATACTCTTCCCAAGTGGAAGCAGTCAGGAACTGCAGATCCCTTAAAAAAACCCCCTCCTTTCTCTCAGAAAAGGTTGTGATTGTTAAGTTTAGGGAGCACTGGGCAAACAACAAACCAAACCAAACCAAACCAAACCAAACCAAACCAAATCCCACTAAAAGGAGACCTCCCAGAGTTCCTTTTTCTTGGTTCTGTTGAGAACTGTCAGTTTTGTCAGAGGTTTTTGGAAAGTGAATATTTAATGGAATCACTTGAAACTTTTTACTACATTAACCCCAGCAACAGCGGCCTCAAATGACCCACATGTGTGGTGAGACAGGAGAAAATACAGAGTCACGACTCCAAATTTTATAGCAGCAGTTAAAGTCTCACCAAACAATCACAAAATGATCTCAGAGGTATTTGTCCATCATACAGATCTCAGAAGGTTTTTTTGGCTTATTTTTATGTCTGGTTGATTGGTTGCTTGGTTTTTTAAGAAGCGTCTTCATGCAAGAGCAGAGCTCAGCACCCTTAAGGCTGGATTTGTGCTCCGCTTCACTGGTTAGTGAGGTCACAGCCTTCAGAATTGGGGCTTCATTTGCATGGCAAGACAACCTTTCCCATTCCCCTTTTAATTAAAGAAAAGCTGCCATTTCTGAGACGTGTCAAGAGCGCGTCGTGTGTAGGGAGCAGCGTTGAACATTCAGCGTTTGCTGGGGTGGCACGAGGGCAGGAACTGTCATTTACAGGTGGAGGTGTCACCCAAGGCTTTGCTTTGGACTGGCACAAGGCCATGAGCATCTGCAAGTTGTGTCACACCAGCGTGAGGCACTCAACAAGCTCAATCCCAGCCCATTTCCCAAGAGATCATCTTAAAGATTTCATTTAACTGTTTGCAATCCGTTGTGCATGAAGAGCTTTTATATTTCTTACATATTTAATTTTCGAGAAATGAAATCGTTCAGAATTTAGAGCTAAAACTTGAGGTAAAATCTTGTTTGGATGGAATGGTTTTGTAGAGAAAAATGGGAACAATTTTCTTTTAAAGAAATCATCTATTTTAATGAATGTTCAGGCAAAGATTGCTGCCCAATATCAATCTACGTTCAGATCCCAGACCAAGCCCAGTGGGCATTTTCTGTACAGGAAGGTATAACCATCACAGGAGGAAACGGAACAAGCAGAACTTAAACCCACAGCTAAAATGATGTTTATAAAACTTGCACCATTGAACCAGAGGCTGGGGTTCCATACTGACGCCTAGGACTTCCCGCTGTAAGTTTTGTTTTTGACAAAACCCTGCTGGGACATGCCAAAAATCAAAATCAACTCCTATAACTCCTCCCTGAAGGATAATTAAGCACATTTAGAGCCTAAATATAAACCCAAGTGGAGATGTGCCACGGCAAGAAGCGTTAGATCCTAGAGCGCAAACACGTTCTGTTAAAGGCTTGTGTGATTTATTTAAATCTGATACAAAAATGTCAAACTCCATAATTTTGCAGCAATCCTGCTGTAGGAAGTGGAAGCCCTGCATATGGCTCTACTCTTTTACTCTAAAACACGGTGGAATTCAGCCCTGTGAGCCTTTTGTGGAATGAGAATCAGGCCTGTGTGGGTGCTCTGCTTTCCTTGCTGTCCCTGGCTTGAATTTTCAGCAGCACTCGCAGGATTTGCTGCATCTTTATGTGGAAGGAGTGTAGCACAGATAATGTTGTGCATCTGTTTCACTCATTAAAGCAGAAAACTAGAATCCTAATTTTTATATATATATATATATATAATTTTATATTTGAACTTGCTCAGCTTCTGCACCCTACTCTCCAGAACATACGAGGCACGACATTTACAGGTGACTCCAATTCATGCAGCATCTCCTGTGGAGACCTAATCTGGTTTAACTCACCTAAAACTGGGAGGCTTCAAAACTAAATACCACTATACTGAAGATGTTTTCTATTTCAAAGCTTTCCATAGGCAATAGTCCTTGCCCAAACTCCTTTACCTCTGTACAGCTTTAGTCTTGACCTAGACTAGTCTCAGTTACACCTAAGAGTTGGCATCTCTTTGCAAAATTGACCTCTTGTTTACAATTTTATACTAATCACCTTACTGACCTTTCAGTATTGAATTTATTTGCTGTTGCAGTGCCCTACTCTCTACTGTCTGAATATTAAATGTGTTTGTTTTCCCAGAGGGCTAGAGAACATTGGACAAAAGGGTTCAGCAGGAGAGAGTGAAATAAAAAGAGGTTGTGAGTCTTTAACCTTGAGCCTGAAATGAATGTGAACCAAACTCCAGATACTTGGCTTAGATGAAGCCAGGTAAACATTCGAGTATAAGCCCACACACTACCAACCATAACACAGCTCTTGGTGCTTACCAGGCTTTGGATCTTTTGTCTAGATGGTTGTACTTAGGACTGATATTCTGAATATCACCTTTTTCTTCTGTTGGGAAAAAAAAAAAAAAATTGTAGTATCTAAAATTCTATTTCTTTTTTTGTTGTTGGTTTTTTTTTTTTTCTTGCCTGATGCAGTATAATAAATCTGACTTTCAAGGTGGGATGAAGCTGAAGAGTTTTTTTCTGTTACAGCTCCAGAGAAGAAAGAAGTGGAAACTTATAGCAGTGTCAAAAATGTCCTGAAGTGTTGTCCCCGCAGTCTTTTGTTGAAAGCAGTTCATTTTTTTCTGTTGTCTCCATTACTGTGAGAAAAGGGAGCTGTATCTCACTGTTTGTCTTCCCTGGCATTGTCAGTCTCATAAAGAAACACCATTACATGAACTCTACATAGTTCATACTAAACCAACACTTCCCAGGTTCTATCCATCATGGATGTCCCTGCTTTTCCATGCTTTTACGGCCATAACAACATCCCAAGTCCATCTGCTTTATTTTATCTTCAAAACAAAACCTGGGTGGGCTTTGTTTCAGCAGAGCCCCTAAATATTTTTACACTGGATATTACCTCAAATCTTGAATTTAAGCATGTATTAAAAGAATTTGTTGCTGTTGGGCCATGCAACTCTGGGTAAATAATATTTTTAAATCTGGGAGTTGGGTCAGCTGTAATAGGTAGATTAAATATTGCAGTACTATGGTAGAGAAATTAAGATGCCACCTTCATATGAAACAAAACCTCTGCCTTTGTTTCCACTAAGTTTTGTCCCTGCAAGCAATAATTTGATCCATTGGGGGACAGACTTTGAATGAGATTTTGAATTTTATTGTAATGCAGGAATTCTGTCCCTGAATGAGGTGGGACACTAGAAAAAAAATAAATGTTTTCTTCTGGATGCCAAGCTAAATATGCAAAATTGTAAGTTGAGGAGGGAGTTTCCTCTAAAGTGAAAAATTAGTGGAAAACTAATATACACCTCTGCAGAGAAATTTTAAGTAAAGAAGGTGGGTTTCTACAGCTCCCTTGTGAAAAAAACTCTTTAGAAATCTGATTTTATTTATTGTCAGCTTTAGGGACTTGCCCAGTTTGGCCCTTAATTACCTTTGCCTTCAGAAGATGAACTACCTTAGGTATCAGCAGAGCTGAACCAGTTCTAAGCTAATATTTCCAGTACAAACCAATGCGAAGAAGTAGAAGCCATTCTAGAAACATCTAAATGTTCCCAAACAGTCCAGGCCAAAAGTTTTGCCGCACACCTTCACCCAGAATGAGAGGCTGCAGTTCGATCTTCAGACCATGAAGCCAAAAGTCTTTATTGCAGTGCTTCCCTGCAATGGCTCATTAATTAATTAATTCATTCAGGAGCCACTGCAGAACCCCAAATCCAGGTCATGGCAGGCAGGTTTGCAGAGCTGCCTGTCAAACACAGCTGGGATCTGTAGTTTTCCCTGGACTGACTGGAGGCTTGGAATTAAATCCAAGCGAGATGCCAAGTGTTGGTATTAAAGCAATACCGATGCTTTCCCTACGCTGGGATGTGGGGCTCACAAACTGAGATCAGTTCCTCCCTTGCTGAACCACGGAGACTTAAACACAGTTTGTGTGATGAAGAAAAGCTTTCCTTTCACTGGATTCTGCTGGATCTGTTCAGGATAATATCAAACCCTTTTATTTTAAAAAAAAAATCTACCTTCACTAAAAAGAATCCAGCTGGCAAATAGAACCTAAGCCTATGCCACGAGAAGTGGCTGTTTTCAAGATCATGGAATTATCTTGATTATCTTGTTGATTGATAAGCACCAGCATTCAGCTGCAGCTGAAGAGGGGACTGGTATTTGTGTTTAGAAAGCAGAAATGATGGGGAGGTTTGCAGAAATGTCACCTCATCAGCCCATATTATAAAGTACCCACGGTCCAAAAAGTTTCCTGATTTAAAGTAGGGCAATATGGGAATATGGTTTTAAGGCTACCTCAACAATCATACAATTTTTTTTTCATCATTTAGACTAATTACTCTGCACTTTAAAAGGCAACCTAGAAGGGACTAGAGAGTGAAGGAATTAGTTTGTCACCTTTTCTGTCTCTAGCAATGCAGATGAATCTCTTACCCCACTCTGTCGACTCTACAGAGCCCTCACACAGCTCAGCACAACTCAGATTCAGCTCTCACAACCCCCTGGTTTACAGCTCCAGGAGCTCTCTTAGGTACTCTGTGTGATTGTAGTGGGTAAAACTGACTCCAAATTTATTTGTTGGGTTCATTGTGCAAGGCAATCTTCCCTCTTGCACCTCTGCCAACCTAAAATGTTCTCACACCCCAAGATCTGGCTGAGCCCTTCTGTACCACGCCAATCCTCTTGCTTGGAGCACAAGCAGTCACATGAACTACTTTTTGTACCGTGCCCTGCTGTTACCAAATGTATGTGTGAAGGGAAGGGAGAGTATTTGGGCTGACCCAAGGGTCTGAAGATGGCAGGACTTCAGCTGTTAAGATTTTTAAAAGATGGTGAATATCCAGATTTAGAGACCGTAAACAAGGATGGAGTTCAAAGAGGAAAAAAAGCCCAAGTCAGCCTCTTCCTGAAATGTGCTGAGATTCTGTCCAACTTGGCCAGCTCCAAGCACGGGATCAGCTGGACCCCACAGCTGGAACCCTGTGGCCCCGTGCCATTACTAAAGTGCAGCCTGCCAAGGAAAAGAGGAATTAAAGCATTACAAAGCAGTGGTGTATCAGGCCAACCAACAATGTGCAGCATATTTACATGTAAAAAGATCCACATGCCAACCACCAAACCATCTCAAATGTGTGTGGAGAAGCTTTCACAGTACCTGCTTGCACCTTTTCTGCCTCTGCCTGTGTTTTAGTCCCTCCCCCCCCCGAGAAATGCTCAAGGTTCGCTCATGGGCTACATGGAAGTAGAGGGATAGAACTCATACTTAGTCATGAAACATTTGCCAACAGATCACGTTTTGCCATTCTGTTTTTTCCTCTCTGCCCCTCCACCTTCTTCCAAAAAGTTCTGTTTTTTTCAGCAGTAGCCCAGCACAACCCTTCACTTCTTTTGAGAACTGGTAGGTCCCTGGGACGTAGAGAGCATCCCTCCCTTTGCCCACCCGCAGAGGACGTAGCGTCCCCGCTCCTCACTCTGCTCCTCCCATTTCCTACTGGGAAAGCCATGGGCACCATCCCTGAGAATCGCTGGGCTGAGTCTTGAGTTGATTTTCACCTCTGTTCTTACTGCCAGGTGGTTGCTGGCATTAGATGGCCCCTGGCACAGGTCACTGGCCTGCTTTTAAGACTGCATATACGGCATAAATCGTGTGGCTTTCAGCATTTAACCGCACGACCGAGACACCAAACGAAAACAGCTCGCTGTTAACAGTGGGACTCAATTCAACCCAACAACCAATACATTACGTTATTACATGTTCTTCTATTTATTAACGAGCTAAATGGCTAGAACAGTGGGTCTATACTCGAGTGTTTACCTCACATCTGCATGAAGGACAAATAAAAGTTGGTTCAACGATACTATGTTCACATTATCCAGGCTTCCAAGTGTAGTTGTTGTGTGCAAGTTCTCTCTGTTCACGTGGTAACTGTGATTTTATTTTATTTTTTTTTCCCCCTGTGGTAGCATGATTACGCTTAGTACTTTGTCTGCTTGGCTTTTTGTGCTCTTGGCTGCATCCATTTAGATTTTGCTTTAAAAACATTGATATTCTAGTTTTCACACTTGGCTCCTGTGTGTGTCTCATCCGTACCCATCCAACCGTGTCCGTGTTCCGTGCTTTTCTGTTTGTGAAGTGTGATATGTTATGTGTAATGGTTTTTTTTCACAACGATGCAAAAGAGACTTTTTTAATTTAAAAAAAAAAAAAAAAAAAGCCTTTCTACTTACTCACTGCAAAAAAAACTATCAACATGCATGGTTTGACATTTGCATTCCAATTAACATGGCTTGTCTTTTACTAGGGATGTACCACACGAGTGGACCTTGGCTTTCTTTAACCACTCCTCCCCATCAGTTCTTTGATGGCTTTAAACCTTGATTTATTTTAATATTGCAGTTGGCACAGACATTCAAAATGCACATAACTGAGCCACTCGTTTATGCATATAACATCCAGAGACTTTGGACTCCAGCTGCCTGCACTGCCCTAACCATGTGCTACATTTTTCACCAAGTGTTCTCTGCCCCGGTGCTGCCCTGGGGAGGTGCCCTCTGACAGCCCTTTCCTTTTCTCCCCCCAGATCCGCGTCGTGAAGGCATTCCGTAGCTCTCTCTATGAAGGTTTAGAAAAACCAGAATCTAGAACCTCTATTCACAACTTTATGACTCATCCTGAATTTAGGATAGAAGATTCCCAGCCCCACATCCCACTCATTGATGACACAGACCTAGAAGAAGACCCCGCTCTCAAGAAAAACTCGAGTCCACCGTCCTCGCTGAACAAGAACAACAGTGCTATCGACAGTGGAATCAATCTTACAACTGACACAAGTAAATCAGCTACCTCTTCTAGTCCAGGAAGCCCAATACATAGCCTGGAGACATCACTTTAGCTGAAAAGGTCACTGCAAAAAAAAAAAAAAAAAAAAAAAAAAAAAAGAAAAAAAAAAGAAATAGGAAAAGTTAAAGTAAAATAAAATAAGAAACCCCACAGCAACCGAGATATATAAATATATATATTAAAAACATTGCTGGCTGAAAAGCTGTTTGAACTCTTATTCACTCTGAGACAAGTGAATGAATCGTTGATCACAATGGTTTTGGGGAAAGAATGAATGGCTGATTTACATACCCCCCGCCCCGCCCCCCGCTCCCTTTCAGAAAAACAAAAACACAAAAAAATCCTCCTGCATGAATGTACTGTACACTGCTGGCCCTTCTTTCTCTCTTTTTGTTTGTTTTTATTTCCTTTTTGGGTTTTTTTTTTTTTTTTTTCTCCTCCTTAAGCAGGAACTGCAGAGGACTTCTTTCTGAGGCTATTTATCCAATTCACTGGTCTGTGAGTTTTTTGAAATGCTTGTGTGGCATGGACTCAATTGTATAGATTAATTTAAATAACTTTTTTGAAGTTGCAAAGCTTAACTTGCACAGTAGATTTGCACCAGTTGGACAGAGGAACTTAAACATTTATGAGACTATATATAGAGATATATACATATAAGTATATAGATAATTAATTATATATATGTATATATCTATCTATATATATATAGTTATATATATATAAAGTTTCTTTGTTGGCATGTTGCCTTGTTTCTGCTCAAATTGCTCTGACTATTTTAACTTATTTATGTCCTAAAAAAAGAATGTAATTTGTTTACAAACCTGTAGATAATATCCTTAACTATTTGTAGGGTTAAGAAAGCACTTCCTGCCGAAGTAGTATAAAAATGGCTCAGCTCAGCTCATTGAAAATGTCTGTACTCTCGCACCCTGGATATTTTATTACAGCCGTGCTCTGATTTCTGCCTGATTTCTCCTTTTTTTTTTTTTGTTTTGTTTCGTTTTTTTTTTTTTTGTTAATAATGTAGATACTGCTAGTAAATAACAAAAGAAGCCAAAATATACCACATTGGATGTAGCATTGTGATCCTATATACAGGGAGGTAAAACCAGGCTTCCTTTGTTGCAAATAAAAATCAAAATGATCAGGTTCTCTCCTTTTTTTTTCCCCCTTCCCTCTGACGATCTGCTTGAACTCGTTTTGGTGCAACATACAGCAATGGAGGCTACTTCATTCTTTAGACATACAGCAATGGCTTCTAAAACTATTTTTAGAGAGACATTAAAGGAGTTTATAATTTAAAATAAGTTATATTTGGTTTGTCTATATGGAGATAAAACAAATGTTAAAATCTTGTGATATACTGTGTTAATCCTTTTCAATTAGTACTTTAGGCATTTATTTCCTCCTTCTTTGCGAAGTATGGGCTGTTGGCATTTTGGATGAAAATCACTGTAGGTTGTTGCTTTGATTTTTTTTTTTTTTAAGAAAAATATAATTTCTGCACTACTAGGACTGAACGAATCTTTATTAATTGTGTATTGAGATGTGCTTTGTGTGATTTTTTTTTTTTTTTTTCAACCAAGCTTGTGTTCCTGTAGTAACACAGTAATACCTTATTTCACCTTGAGCTTTCTACCAAGAAAGCTGCTTTGAAAACCTGCAGTATGGAAGGCGAAAAACATTTCTCAAGATGGTAACAGCCCTAAAAACTTAAAAATGATGAGCTTATACAATTGCTATGTCAACCACTTGAATGCTAAGCACTTTGTGGATCACAGATTTTTCATAAATAATTTTTGTATTTAATATAAAGTTTGCTTGGAGACTTTTCAGCATATGATTTTTTTTCCATAACTGTACAGTGCAAAGGACATTTTGAATTACACAACCGATTATGCCAGGCGTGTTGGAACCAAGCACCCTCCAACCATCTCGATCAGTTGGGTTGTTAAGGTGTTTTCCGGTTGTCTTAAAGTTGGCTCCATAAAGCGGTGCATCTCTGCAGTCACAGCAGCTAAACCAAGCCAGAACTCTCCAAACCAAGCTTAGACTCATGGCCAAACTGCAGACCGAACTCAGATGTTTTCAGGGTGCATCAGGACTATCAGCCAGGTAAAGCTCTAAGCAGCTTCCCTTGCCAGCTCCCGGACTCTGGGGTAGGAGCTCCGATGGTTTGGGCTCCTCCGTAGCCGTGCGTGGTGCAGGCTGAGCCCGGCAGGGCGCCCGGGGGGCTGCGGGCAGCCCGTGCCCCTCGAGCGGTGTGACCCGGCGGGAGCCCGTAGCTGTGTTAGCTGGCTCCCAGCCGCCCAGGGATGGCCTCCGCCCAGGATCGGTGGCCCTGGAGATCCGGTGATCACCCTCTGTACACCACGGATTGGCTCTCTGTGGCCTGCTCGGGATCTCTGTTCAGAAGACAAAAGCGGTGTCTATTTACAGGGAAGCCTCTAGCTTTGGACTCGAACATCTACAGAAGCTGTTAATACTGGACCAGTTTCCTTTCAGCATCTTAACACACTGACTGTTTGCCTTTTTTTTTTTTTTTGTTTTCAAACGCTCTTCATATTTTTTTTTCTTGGTTTCATTTTTTTTTAATTATTTTTTTTTTTTTTAGTTTTTGGATTTTTTCCCCGTAGGAGTACCCCTCCCTAAGGTACCATTCGCAGACTTGAAAACTGTTAAGAAAACGAACACTGCATTCTGTGTATATAGAGTAAAACATATATAAACTGAGATGCATAGAAAACTTGGGCTTTTGTGAGCAGAGACTGTGCTTTATGTATATGATAAATGATAGACTTTTTTTTTTNTAAATTATAGATTTTTTTTTTTTTTTGGTCTTTTTTTTTTTTTAAAGCAGAATAGCTATATGACCTTTCAACTACAAGTCGTGCATCACAATTCCTTTCTTTTATTGCTTGACCTCTCTGTGATGGGAACAATGGATCAAAAACCAAAATGATCAGTTTGTTAAAATTCCCTGCAATATATAAATGCTCGCTCTCTACGTACTGTACTTAGCAGCATGAGATTTGTGGACAACAATACAGTGGTACATTGGCAATCCATCCCACTAGGGGTTATTAATATATGTTCATTCATCTGTTTTTATGAATTTTTTTATCTAGACAATAATTGTAAATAAAGAACTTACTCTGTCTGTTCATTTAATACTATGCAAAAGGTTATGCTTTCTATTGTTATTCTTATTCCTACAGTGTGATGCTGGAATGTTTGTGGTTTCAAAAAAAAAACAAACAAAAAGACAAAAGTAAGTAAAATATGTGATGTAAATTATTTTATAGTTTGAAACAAAATGATAAAGTTTTACTCTTGCTGCTTTCTGTCTAATAGATCTCTCTTGGCAGGAGCACAAGTGGAAAATTTAAAGAAATAAATTCACAAAGCAGCATGAACAATAATGGTCTGAATGTAACAGCTTTCTTTATTCTCACCTGAAGTCGCTAGATGCAGCTCTGGATTCCCCCTGGGATCTTTTGATGTGCAGGTGGATGTAAATCTTCTGGATTGGCAGTGAGGACCCTGCTCCCCAGGCAGAGCTTGCTTTCCTTGCCCCAGGGGCTGAGGCAGCCCCCAGGGCTTTAATTCCCGCCTGGCTGGAATTAAAGTGCCTTGCCGGGGAACGTGGAGGTGGGAACGGCTCCTGGGAGTGCTGCAGGGAAACCGGCTGGAGTGAGCGTGCAGCAGAGTCAAATGATGGAGCGAATTTGTTTAGGGAACAATGAGTTTATTCTCAGCCCTGAGACCAACAGCCCTCGGGAGGCTTTTCCTGTCACTGATGGCAGCTCTGCACTTACATTGATTATTTTCAGCTCTTTCTCCCTCTGTCACGGTCAGAAAAATGATCTTTGAATCTTCCTAGAATTGGGGAGTTCAGTCCAGGACTCATCCTGCCGCTTAAGGCCTAGGGAAAAAGGAAGGAATTCTCATTCTGGTGCTCTGGCCCTGAGCCCAGAAGTTCCTTCTCTTTTTTTTTTCAGCTTAGATTGATGCAGTTGTTCATAAACTGCAGTGCAGCTGTGCTCACACAATATTGTTGCTTTAGGAGTTAGCCAAGCAGGCCAGCTACGAGGCGAGTGGCTGTCAGATTATCTTATTTGTAAAGGTAAAAGGCTTCAATTGCAGATTTTCCTGTCTTCTCACCTAGATTTCAAACTTTTACTCACCAATTCTCTATGACAAGGAATATTGGATAGAGGCTGAAATGAAATAGTGCTACACTGTGAGGAAAGTTACCAACAAATAAAAATCTACTCAACACAGCGAATTCAACAAAACCCCTACAGGAAACAACAATTTAGGCAGCAGATTTCTTGGATTAATGGAGCTTTACAGCTACTTTGGAATGAAACAGTTTTCTGCTTTGATTTTGGGAGCTCAGTGTAGGTAATAATCAGAAAATAGTTATCTTTTAGCTCTCTGTCACTCATTTACCTCCCCCTTACACACATCAGTTTATTTGCAGCCTTGGTCCAAGTGCTTTTGGCAGGACTCTTCATCTCTGCAAAGAAGTGTCTGTGAGGAGGTGTGGGTAAGAAAAAGGCCTGGCATGGTTCCCTGTGTTTTAAGCACTCTGGGAATGCTGGAGCCTCAGAGATGTACTTGAGGAGCTGCACCTTTTCAGGAGAGCTTGTGAAGTACTTCTGAAGCACGGGATGGATGCGAGTTGTAGGTGCAAATAGGGAAGAACAGCAGGAATGAAATTCCCCACCACACTGAATTCCCGTTCTGTGCGTCCAACTGAGGCTTCAGAAAGGCACATGTTTGAGGTTAATAATCCATGAGGGAGAGCCAGGGCAGATACCCTGATTCAAAATGAGAATGCCAGAAGTTTTTAGCTGTTTTATGCTGAGACCATGAGGGTAAACATTGTGACCCCTGCAGGAAAACCAGGCGCAGGTTTGCTCTGAGGTGCTGTGCTGATACAGAAGGGGGAAAATGGTGCAAAAACAGCAGATGGGGGAGAGGCAAAAAGGGGAAATGAGGGAGAAAGAGGAAGAAAATGAAGGTGCATCTATAATTTGCTATATAATGAAATGGAGTCGTAATTGCTTGTTACTGGCTTGATCTGGCATTGAGGTCCAGTCCAAGGGTGCTCAAAGAGTGTTCCCTGTCCAATGAAGTCCATGAATAGGCTGAGATTCCCAAACCAGCTGGGAGTAGGTGACCTCCAGCATCCCTGTGCCACTGAATATCTGCTGTTATCCCATGCCAAGGAGGAGTGGCACCATCTGTGGTGCTTGTTCCTCCCTGTAGCAGCGAATGTGTGCACAGGGGAAGGACCAGGGCTCAACTCTTCCCGCTTCCTCCTGGTATTCCAGCATGTTTAGAGTTGCTTTTGAGGAACCACGAAAGGTAAGCACTGGATATTTCCCATTTGTGTTTCTATTCCTGCAGCAGTGTGAGACGTTGGCAGAATGGAACATCATAATAATAACAATAAAAATAAAAAGGACATAATAAAATGTATTCCTGGCTTGGATCCGGACAAGGGTCCGTGTGTGCATCTCCCTGGGCTATCAACTACAAATCCTTATTTCCCATTTTATGAAATCCACGTAGGGAATGCTCAGGTTTGATCACCAGCCCACCGCTACAGGAGGTACTGGGAAAAACAGGGAAGTGTCTGCTTCTGTTTTTCTTTTTGCAAGCAGGTTTTAACAGGCACATTGTGATCTAACCTGATGGGAGCTGAAGAGAAGGAGGATCAAACAGCTCATTTATTAAACAGGGCAGACTGCTGAAAAACACAAACCCAAGGGAGTATTTACAACAACATTTTCTCCCATATGTTCAAACAAATTGATTTTCTGTGTGTCTGGGAGCCCGTGTTTGCCTGGTAATAAGTGAAGTGTTAAATTCCAAGTAAGGGAATGTACTTCACTTCTCTCTCTGATGGATTTGGTTGCTTTTCCAGCAAATTACAAAGCACCTCCTTTTACCCCTTGTGTGGGAGCATTTAAGAATCTCTAGGAGTTGAGCTGGTATAAAATCAGCATTGTTGGGGTACAGCAAACAGCTTTTACGAGATTATGATAATTAGAAAAATGAGTTTGGCAGCTTTCTTGGAAAGTTTCACGGAGCATTTATGGCACCTGCTAAAGACGGCCCTTTATCCCAGAATCCCAGAGCAGCCAGGGTTGGAAAGGACCTCTGGAGATCACCCAGTCCAACCCCTCACCAAGGCAGGGTCACCTGGAGCAGGTGACACAGGAACTCAGCCAGGTGGGTTTGGAATGTCTCCCGAGAGGGTGACAGATGGATTCATAAAGCCTCCTAGTGCTTTCATCAGTGGGTTATTTAAAATTATTCCAGCTTCCTGTTTCAAAAGAGAGGTTTAAAATAATTATCTAAAATTATTATTATTAAACATGATGGGATAAGAAGTCACAGGAATGAGTTACTGATGTCACCATAGCGCCTCAGCTGGGAAAGCTCTCTCATGCTTCTTTGCATACGGGTAGTTAATTGCAATTTTTAATTTGATACATGTTTGGAGTTATCTTCTAGAAGACAAAGATCACAGGAGATCTAGCAGATGCCACTGTGCACATAAATAGTGCTCTGTGGGAAGGAAGGGAATCAATTCTGTCCCAAATGAACCTGCTAAATGCCCAGCGCTATTGCATGGCCCTGGGACAACCTTGCTGTTCCACCAGAAAGCATCGTGGCTGGGAAAAGCACTGGAGCTCCTGGTCTGGCACAGACTGGTTTTCCACGGCTTGGTTGGTTTGGGATGTTGCTGGGTGGTTTCAGTCGCTTTCTCCCCAGTTCCAGGCCTGGTCTCACCATATGGCTGGGTGGGGCATGGTGCCTGGGCAGCTGAGCAGGGAATGAAGCTATGATTAATTCAGAGTAAAATGACTGTTCTACCGAGCCTACAAAAAAAAGGGAATTGAACAGATGCCTCTAGAGCTCCCCAACAGAGCATTCAGTGCTCTTGACTGCCTTTGTGTCTTGCCACCTATCAGAGGGAATTACGGCTTCAGAGGCAAAGCGGCAGAGTCACAAACATCTGCTGGGTGGCTGCTGCAGAGCAGGAGGATTCCTGCCGGGCAGATGCTCACGTGTCACAAACCCACCACACTTCCCAGGAAGGGACGTCCTTGCTGGCAGAACGAGCAAGGCTGGAGAGACCGAGCAAGGCTGGACCTTGGGAAGCTGGTTCTGGTGCCATAGGGACCTTTTTGGAGGGGTTTAATCTGCCACCAGGAGCTAAAGTCCCTTCTAGCTGTTTTTGTCATCCTATTGTCCGTGTTTGTGAGGGATTTGGACGAATTCAGCATTTCTCTATTACATTTTCTGTGCTCTTTTCTGTAAGCCTGAGGTGATAAAAGTGGCCGTAGTGAAATATTCCTTCTGACTTCTTCCCTTGTATTAAACTCCATCACCTCCTGTATCCCACAGCTCCCGGATATAAATTGTATTTTCACTGGGTGAGAAAACACAGAGAAAACCCACTTTGGCTGAGCATGCTGCAGGGATGATTCAATTGCCTTTCTTTTCATTTTCACGTATCAGGACAGAAGCGTTCCCCAATGATGCCAAAGCATTTTGTCTCCTCGCTGTTCCTGCCCGGCTGATGCTGCCAGGACATTTTGTTCCTGAAAATTTGGAGGCTGATCTATGATCTGGCACTGGCAGAGCATCCTTATGCTGATGGTGAGCCCAGTGGAAACCTGCCATCCCTCCAAACTGCAGACACTGAAAATAATGCCTGGTACAGCCCTCACATCACAGGAATGCCCTGCTATCCATAGTCAAGAATTAATTTAATTTCCTTATCCATGCAGAACCTCTGCAGTCTCACCACACTGAAGTGTTTGGTTGCACCATTGAATCCTGAAATGGGACAAGGCTGCAGTCACAATTTGAGTTTCCTTTCTTCTGTAGTTCATGCCCACACTACGTTTTACAAATCATGTATTTATGGAAAAAAACCCCGAAAAACATTCTTTATGTTCCCCAGCAACCTGAGACTTGGTGGGAAAACAGGCAGGTGCTGAAACATCCTGAATGATCTCTCCTTGCAAATTAGTTCCACAGAACATCATTCCAAAAATGCTACCAAAGTGGAAAAAAAGCTGACTGGCTTTAGAGAATATCTACCAGTCATTGTATTATCCTGGGCTCAGAAAACACCTACTTTTGTTGTCGAGACTTTGCAGGCAATATTGGAAAGGAAAAGAGAAGAAATCTTGTCTTTTATATGGTAGCAGCTTTAAAAAATACTGTGTTTGCTCCTGAGGCTGCAACGAATTGGTGCCAGAATGGCAGGAAAGCCAGAATAATAAAACACTGATCAAGGTAATTTCAACAGAGGAAAAAAGTCCATTTTTTATAGAAAACTGTAGGTGCCACCTTTTAAAAATGTTTTTCTTGAGTAGCTCAACTCCAGGCTAAGCCAAAAAGCCCAACAAGTGTTTGCAATCTTGTGGCGAGGGCACTGCTGGCAAACAAAGGGAACAGCAGGTGTGGAAAGGAAATCTTTTCAAGGAACCCAGAAACTCTAATGTCTGTAAGCAATTATTAAATTCAAACCTCAGAGCTGCACCATCTCTGCTCCTAATAGGACAGATTTACCTAATTTGCATCTCTAATGAGCATCAAACCCACGGAAATTAAAGGTCAGGCTGAGAGGCTGCAGCAGGTGAGGGAAGCTCTGCTCTGGGGTGGTGTGGGACAAACTGCAGCAGCTCAGCCTGGGTTGCTGGCAAAGTAAAGGGAAGGAGCTGAGCAGGTGGTGAAGGGAAGGAACATTTTATTTCTTGGGAAGCTCAGGGGAGTGACTCCCTCCTGCTCAGCTGTTGTGTCCTGCAGGGTTGTTTTGGCCTGCAGGGTTGTTTTGGCCTGCAGGGTGTTGCTACTGGGGTTTGGTGGGGAACAGTGGGGGTTGTCTGCTGCATCCCCCACCTGCCCTGCTGGGATTTATAATTTGGCACATCTTTGCCTTTTTTTTTTGCCTTTATTCTGCTGTTTGCCGTTAGAGGCTTTCAGAAACTCCCTGGTATGATTTGGGCTTTTATGGGGCAGAACAGTGCAGCAAAGCCCCACTGAGGAAATCCTGCTTTTCTTCTCTCATCCCAGGAGTGTGATTACCTTTGATAGCAACGAGAGGTGTTTGCAACCTGGTACTCTGGATCCTCAAACATTGCTTCAGTTCTTTGGAATATTATTCCAGTTGTTGATGATGCTTTTTTGCTTCCAATCTGCTGCTTTGAAATTGCACTGGAGACCTATAACTGAAATAATTTCCATAAGCCACGAAAAGTTACAGTGTTCCAAATTTAATGCATTGTTCTGTAGCTTTTTGATATCTCAGTTAATCTTTGTTTCACACTTCAACTGACAGAGCACAGAGATCTCTGATTTCAGTGGTTACCTCTTCCCTGCTGGGAGTTCCCCCCAAGTTTCCCTATTTATCATCCTCAATTTCCCATCAGTGTCCATGGGTGTTGTGTAATAGAAAACAAGGCCAGGAAAGGGTGCACAGGAACTGTGGGCTTGCACTTTTGTCTTGTAGCTGTTTGGTGTTTTAGGATATCTCCACTGATGTGGAAGCCATGGTCAGTGGTTAAAAACAATCCTAGGGAACAAGCAAGGCATCAATTAACGTTAATGATTTATTGCTGTTTAAAAAGGGAGGCAGAACTCAGGTAGGAATTGCCTACAGTGGAAATCGATATCAGAATTCAAAGATTCTTCTGTTACGTCTTAAAATTCACTGGAAAGCTGATCTCATCAGACTTTTATTGCTCATTCTTGTGCTTAATCTGTTGATGACAATGCAAGCAGTAGTGGTTTTTAGGATTGATGTTAAATATTTTCAAATCTGGTCATGTAGAGAAAGGACATTAATGTGTTAGTTTAGCTTTAAGGGGGGTTTGGGTTCTTTTGGGTTTGTTTTCTTTTTAGAACCCCCTCATAGTGGATTTCTCATTGCAGTGATCGTTTTTAATTACAATCTGTTGTCTTATTATATCTTGGGGTAACTTCTGTATTAGGTTTGCAATGTGTTCCTCAGATTGTAACGCTGGAAGAAAGTGTGCAGCTCATTTTTATGCGCTTCTTGTGGCGTTCAAGATTGAGGTGATGCCATAGAGATGCAACAAATTGTTGCCACAAGGTTTATGTGTTTTTGATTCAGACGCAGGGAAATGCCAGGAACAGGTTTCTGAATGAAAAATATCTGATTTCCAGCCAGAGTGCACAGATGTGCTGCTCGATAGGGGAAGCTGAACAAAAAATAAACAGCAATGTCACATTTCCTGAAACGATGGTGATCTGTTCTTGTCCCGACAACCTCTGACAAACCCTCAGAGGCTCCAGACTGGAAAAACTGGTCTTGCCCATGAGCAGTGTGACACAGGGGCTGGTAGAGCTGTCAGGTTCGTGGCACGGCCGTTAACCTTGGTGGCACATCTTTGCAGGGAAGCCCTCGCTGCAGAGGGCTGACAGGAGGGGCACTGGGCAGAGCATGAATCAGAGAGGCATCCTTCAGACACTCCTCCCAAAACTTGGATTGCTCTGGTTTCTGACATCGCAGAGAGGCTGTGTTTGGATCTGAGAGTCACGGTGGGGAATGTTCTGCTGCAGTGCCAGGGTGGTGGAATTTTAAACGCCAGAAGCTGCTTTTGTTTAATCCTGTCCAGCCCAGCACAGGCTGAGTGCTGCAGGGTCTGTGTGTGTGGGGAACCACCACAGTGATCGTCAGACCCGGTTCGTGCTGCCGGCGCAGCCTCTGATAGCGGCACCACTGAGGGCACAGGGCATTTGTCACCTTGCCCGTGGTCCAGGCTGGGAGAAATTCTCCTTCAGATGGAGCTCAGACATCCCAGGTTGGAAGAACGTGTTATGAATAACGAGAGAGGGTGGGAGTGTGAGGTCAGTGGGGTTCCAATTCCCCAGCCCGTGTTGCTCAGTGTCACCAAAGTGCCACCACTGCGTGTCCCTCTGAGGGGTTAAGGAGCACCCTGACATTCCAGTCCCGCTCCTTCCCCCACATCAGCACTTCTGCGTGGAGAAGAAACGCACAAATTAGCTAAACCTCCCCTTCAAAAGGAATTTTTATTTCTCTAGGATGGAAATGGTGCTCGTTCCCCCATCCTGGGTGCCCTCAGCAGAGGTTAAAATGCAGCTAGGAAAGACCTGTGGCATTAGAACTGAATCTCATCAGGGCCGTTTTGTGCAGCCCACGCCACGAAAAGAGCAGATTATCACTTGAAACGCTCTCTCTTCAAGCTTCCATAATTCCCAGAAAACTGCTCTGGCCTTTGAAGCAGTCCCTTCCATGTGAAGTCATTCTGATCAAAAGGAAGAGCTGTTTCTAAGACTTGCTTTTGCTTTCTGATCAGTTTTTCTTCTTTTCTTTTCCTTTTACCTCTTTTTGTTGGGGTGGTTTTTGTTTTAATTTTTTTTTTTTTAATTTTAACTGCTGTGGGTGGAATTTTGATTTATCAAAGCAGGACAACCAAAAATCATATCAGTGATTATGGATTATGCTCCCATTCAGGAGGTTTTTTCATAAAAACCCCAACCCCACTATACTTGGTAGCAATGCACACGGTGATCCAAATTTCTTTGATTTTGTTTCCTTTTTGAGGTTCTTCTTTTCCACATGGCTTCAGTGTGGCTGCAGAAAAGGTTGATGATGGTCTAATGACTGAGCAAAGTAATTTTAAATCTTTGAGAAATAATGCTTAAAACTTTTCCACACAAAGGTTAATTAAATCATTCATGTTGAGGAGAGGAAAGATGAAAAAAGCTCGTCCAGTCGTTTTTCCAGTGAGCTGAAAGAGGCTTTTCCAGATCCAGCAGTTCCTGTGTGAGATTCCCAGTGTTGAGCAGGAGCACTGGATCTGCTGGAAGCACAGAGAAGCATCCCACATATCACAAACCCCACTCCAGAGGGGGAATTCTGTCACTCCTCTGGTGAATTCGTGGGGCAAAGGACACAGGAACACTCAGAGGTGTGACAAGGAGCATGGACCAAGGAGTTTGGGGGAGCTGCAAGTGGAGAATTCTTTATTGGCTCACAGAGTGGGCAGGAATTCAAACTGTAAATTTGGTTTCATAACCAGAGCTCTGTGCCCCAGGTACAAGAACTCAATGCTTCACATATTTTATAAATGCAGTGCTAAACCCAGCCTGGGAGCTCTTCTGATCCCTTTTCAAGCACCTTCCAGCAGGTCTGAATTAATTTCTAATCATGTAAACAGATTAAATCTCGTCTGATCTTTTAATTGTATTTTCTTATCATCGTTTTAAATGCAGGCTTTCAAATTTACCCACAATTTATGCAGCTCATCATAGCTTTATTCAACAGCCACACTTCTGATTTCACACCTTTAAAGAGGCAATCAGGCTGCTCTGTTTGCTGGAACCACTGTGACAAGGAACCAGGGACACTGCAGCATCCTGCCAGTGGAAAACCCACCGGGATACTTATTTGTCTCAATAGTGATACAGCCCACGAAGGAATTTAGGAAAATTAACTGGAGGTTAGTGTGAAAATTCAAGTGAAATTACAGAAAACCAAAATTGTCAGGTTGGTTTTTACCATGTTATAAATGCAAGGAAAAGTGTCCAGCAAAGTAACTGCAGAAATTCCCTTTGGACAAAGAAATTGTTTGGAAAAGGACGGTTCCGCTGTAAAAGCGATCTCTTGGGGTAGAAATTCCAAGAGCAGCAGCGATAGCTCAGGGAGGGGCTGAAATCTGGTGTGAGCATCGATGTCTCGGGTGATCCTTAAGCAAAACTTCCATGGCCCTGCAGGAAGGATGGATGGACTTAGGGAATGAGACAGGGAATTGTGATCCCAAACTGCACCAAAGGTTGGAATACAAAACAGCTCTGCAAGGATGCCAAAGGGAGGCATTTCCCAGAAGCACAATTAGATTTGTTCCTGCTCAGGGTTTCAGTGTGGCACGAGCAGAGCAGCTGAGGAGAAAATCTGCTTTAGGATGGTCTCTAAATCCAACCAGGCTCACACCAGTTCTGAGGGAAACACTGCTGCAAACTGGGAAGAGGCCAGGGCAGGCCTTTGGAGAAATTGCAGTGTAAACACTGCTAAAACAGCCTCACTCATAGTTTAAGTCAAGAGAAGGAAGAGCAGGATCTAATTATCAGAGATTACACAAAAGTGCTTGGACTAATCACGGAAGTCCTCACACATTGCTGCAATCGGTGAGGCCTCCACGTTGTAACAGCCTCAAACTCTTTTTTTTACCCTAAACCTCACAAGTAGGTACCTGGAAATGGAGCTGCATCTGGAGGACAGCACAAGATGCTCTCAAAGCACGGTGAGGCAATTCGGAGTGGTGGTTTCTGTCAGGCTGAGCCCCTCACCTGGAGGGTGCTGCACAATGTGTCACACTGGGACTGTTTTTCCCAGCTGATGTGCTGGTGTGTGCTGGAAAATTTAAACAGGAGCTGGTGTATTTGCAGTAATAAAAGTTATGGCTGCACCCGTATGACTCCTACAAAAGGACTTTTCCTTGGCTAAATTCACAAGTTGGCGATTTTGGATTGTTAAGGGTAGAACTGGCGAAGCTCTGTTGAAATCTGTGGAATTCTGAGCTACGTTTCCTTCCAGAGGCAAGAGCTGGAACAAACCCTCACCCAAACTCGTGTGAGGCCAGCCATGAACTGTAAGGATAAAAGGGTATCCAAGGAAATAGGGAGGCCTGGTGTTATGTGCACAATGAACTGTGAGTGTGCCCGTCCGTGTGGGTGCGTGAGACAGAAGCGGTGACGGGGTAAGCGAGGGGGGTGTGTGTGTGTAAGGGGTGGGCAGCAACAAACCTAAAAAAATGAAGTTCAAGCTAACAGGAGAGAGATCAAGGTGTTGGACTGGGAGCATTTCCTGCTGTTTGTTCCCTAAAACCCTTGGGAAAACACGGCTGGTGTCAGGTAAAGAGGACGGCGACAGAGAAATTCCATGAGCCCTTTTTCCCTTTCTCGCCCACGGCCAAACTCCTCTGTCCTTTTAAAGGCAGAGCAAAGGCACTTCCAGTGTGATCATTCCCCCCTGCAGGTATTGATGCCAAGTGATTCTCTGTGCAGGTTTTAGTTGAGAACAAAAGTTCAGACAAGCTCACCACTCCACACGACACACTCCGAAAGCCTGAGAAGCTCCAAACTCGCCTGCTTAGGATTTTAATTGGGAGGTGAGATCAATTTCTTCCCAAATTATTCCAAGAGCTGACTCTCAATTGATTTTTCAGTGCTCGGATTAGCCACAAAGTGTCACCCTAGACCATCACAAAGTCTAGGAAGAGGCACTGCTGAATCCCCAGCTTTGCAAAGTTGTGCTGGGAATAAGCTGGGAAGAGGTTTCTGCTTCCAAATAAATTTAAAAGCCTCCCAGGTGAATCCATTTCATCCTGGATAGCACATCTGAAGCCAGTCTTGCTGCCCAGGTGTTGCTGAAATTTTGGACAGGGGCCACCTGCAATGCTTTGTGCAAGTTCCTTTCTGCCTGAGGTCTTGGCCTCCGCACTCTTCTGATTTCAGGAGAATGTGCCAGCTCTGCTGTTGGTGATTCCTGGGGGTTTCACTTCAAAAGCAGAGTTTTCCAAGCTTTTAAATATAATTTAGGTTCTGAAGGTGTGCATATGGTTCAGGAAAAGCACAAGCCTTCAGCTTTACTCCAATAAATTACTCCAGTGATGCTCGAAAAGAGATCCCAAAGCAAAACCTCCTATTTGCCTTCCTTCTCCTTGGTTTCTGAAATTATTTGGAAGACAAATTGATTTATGTTCCTGGGCTTTCCCCACAGAGCTTTCATTTAAAATGGAGTTGGCCATGCCCAGATTTAGATCCAGATAACACAAAAATTTTGAAAGAGTGATCATTTTTAAGTCTGGAGAATTGGGGGGTTGGCTTTTTGAGCTTTGAAAGGTACAAGTAGAACAGAAAATACATTAAAAAAAAAGTTTGAAATGTTTACAGAGAGAAATATTGTAAGGAGGACCAAAAGTGAATTATTTTTTAATGTGTCCATGTTCAGGAAAATAGCATGGAACACACATAGAAAATGGAGTAGCAGCTCTCATGCAAGACCAATGCTGCCCAAAAAATGCAGACTTTTAAAAGGCAAATTACTTTGGAACGCTGTTTTCTTGCCAGTTTGTCCATAATCTGTGCTTTAACAGTGACCTGGGTTCAGTATATTTCCCAGAATTGGGGATTCTAGGCCCCACTCACGATAAAACTCAAGAGGAGAATATTTTTGACGGAGGTTCTTTTTCAAAACCAAAGTGAGATTAATTTCCTGGTGGTGATATTGTAAACCTGGACTAATTCTGTTTTCTTCAGTTCTGAAGAAGGAATTATTCAGTAATCAATACATTCAATCAGAGCTTCTAAGATCAGATGCTGTTTTAAAATGTTTATTTTTGCAACAGTTCTTTGCTTGTTGGTTAATAAGGGACACCTTCGATTAGAATACTCAGGATAATGTTTTATTCCTTCTAAATTTAAGTCCAGTTGGATATCAGATGGTGGAAGTCAAAACAAGATATATGTCCCAGGAGAAAGAGATTTTAAATTTAAGTTTTCTTTTTACTGTGTTACATCCATGCATGAGCTCTTCTAAAGGAAATATTTTTTTTTTAATGTTACATTGTGCAGGGACAGATAAAGAAACGTTTAAATTTCCCCCCCAAAACCAATTTTGAGCAGAAATACTTTATCCTAACCCCCCCCCGGAGGTTCCCTGTGGAGGTTTCAACTTGCAAGTGTCAGTTTTTGGACTTGTAAGCAGAAAAAAAAGCTGGCAAAGAGCTTCAAACTTTGAAGAGATTTCTGATTTTCATGCTGCTGCATAAAAGAATTTTCCCCTTTCAATTAAATTTTTATATGTGTGATATAAATAAAAATAGCAATGCTGGTCCCTTTTAATTCTATTTTAATGGTGAATTGCATTTGAAAGAATTCGGAGTAAAAGCTCATCAACTCTACCCCTTCTAACAGTCTGGGACTCACCATGGCCTTGGGTCTGGCCTTCAAATGTCCTTAATTCCTGTAAAAAACCACAGAAATTCCACCTGTTTACTTTCTAAATTGGAGTCTGATCAAACAATCTGCTGACAGTGTCGACTTTGAAAGAATGCTCTTCATTTTCATCTCCATTCATGAGAAATTTTTCAAGTATTTTGCAGCTAAACTGAATTTCGGGGAGTCTCTACTGCTAAAGCTCATTTTTTGAGGCTCACTCCCAACCTCCAGTAAAACCAGTCGATTGGAGCTGGAAGGATATTTCTGTCTGTAAACCTCCGCAGGGATATTTTCCTTCTGTGAATACTTCTGTGCTTTTGAACTGAGCACAAGCGATGTTTCTCTAGAAAAGATTTTATAACCTTCACAACCCAGGCTGTAAGATAGGAACGGCCCTGCTGAGGGATTCTTTTGTCAGGATAGAGAGATTGAAATAAATTGCCTGCGTGAATGCTGATTCTCTTCACTCAGGATGACAAATTAAGTGTGTTTAGATTAAATTACCTACTTAAGGCCTGTCACTTAAATGTCCCTTCCTAAAGCACAGACCCAACTCTCTTTTTCCCTGCCTGTTTTTAGGGGACAGTTAATGCTGAGCACCTTATCAGCTCTCCCACGGGAGATAAGGCAGGAAGCACTCGCAGCCCAATGTGATATCCAGTAACCTGGAAATTCACTCTGAGGCCTGGCAGGTGTTAACAGAGGCCCACAGACTGTGCAGGTCTTGCTTGGTTTTTAACGTGGCAGAGGAAATTATGTTCCTTTTCATCAAGTGTCCAAGCATATCCAGCTTAGCCTCTTAAAATCCCTGGAGTTGCTGCCTGCCTTGGCACAGAAAAATTCCTGGCTGCTTGGCTCCTTTCTGTCTTGCTGCTTTGGTGATCTCCTGAATATTTGTTTTCATTAAAAAGAGTTAATGCCTGCATCCCTCGGAGCCCTCTTGCAAATGCTCCTAATAATAGACATTAGAAATTACCTAAATTTGTATCATTTCAGATTTATAGATTTAATAAGGTTTATTTGCACTTCCTATTTCTGTTTCGGAGGATTTCTTCACCTTAATTAGAATTTAATTTGATGCTCTGTGGGGGATTTAATAATGTCATTTATTGTACTAGTGTTGTTCACACAAAGAAACAAAGAAATGAAAACCTGCAGTCCTTAGCTTGGAAACCTAATTACTGCAACTCGGCAGCCGTATTTAACAAGTTTAGGTGCCATAAAAACCATCCTGGAGGTAAAAGTCCAGGCCTCTAACAAGAGGGGCAAGAGCATCCTTCAAGAACCCTTTGTTGTGCTGGAGGGTTTTCTGTAGCTCCTGTAAATCTGTAAATCCTTTTTTCTTTATTTTAGCCATCCACACCGACAGGCAGGAGCACCATTTCCCTCAGGCGTGCCACGCTTTTAGGTTTTTTTCCCATTTTTTCCCCCATTTCCCCCTTGTTTTCCTCCGTGTTTTCCAGGTGCTCCAGACATGATCACTGGAAGCAGCTGCTCTGTCCCTCTCTGATTTTTTTTTTTTCTTTTTTAAATGACAAATCAGCCATGATGCAAATGATGCCTCCAAGGAATCCAAGTAAAAGCCCCATCTAGGGACAGCAACTGTGCCACGTCTTCATTCCCTCCTAAACTGCGGCAATCCCATCCCAAGCAGAATTAAATCAAGTTGCCTGTGCCACGTGTTTGCCGCGGTTCATTCCAGCTTGGCTCTGTATAATCTCCTCCACTCGTGGCAAGAATCACGTATTTGTAAATAGAAATCAACGCCGATCAAGCGCGGCAAATGATTTCAGATTGATGTCTTCAAAAAATTCTCCGAGGACAGGGGGAGGAAAAAAAAAAAAAATAAAAAAAATCCCCAAACCCTCCTGCAGTTCATGGCGGGAGAGGATGTGCTCAGCATCACAGTCGTTCCCTTGGAAACAAGGAACCACATGATGCCCAGCGCTGGTGGAGCATGCTCAGTGCAGAAATAAATCAGGTTAATTTGGCTTCTTTTGTTCTGAAAGCCACCCCAGGTTTGCTGCTGGGAAAAGTGCCTCGATTTGCCTCGTCTCTGAGTCCAGGTGATTGGCGCTGAAGTCTTGGTTAACGTGGGCTGAAATAACTCACGCTTTGTCCTGTGAGAAAATCCGGCCTCCCTGCCTGCAGAGTTTCAAAGGAAATCTCAGCAAAATGGATTTCAGTTCCCAGGCAGAAGGGGAAAATTACCCAAATGACAGATCACAGCAGCAAGCTCTTATCTGCCAAAGCAGATAAACTCCAATTTTTCTCCCCCATTTCAATTCTGCTCGTGAACTGCTGCTTCTCCTTGTTTACAGCCTCGCTATTCGGACAGTACTTGAGTCGAAATCAGAAAAAAACCCGACATTAGATGAGGAAAAATTCCCCAAACAGAGCCCTCTGTCCTCAGAGGATTTTTTTTTAGTGTGTTTTCAGAAAGGAACTCGTTGCTTTAAGACGGAGAAAGAGTCTGATCTCTGTAGAGCAGCTCTGGTGGTTGGCATTTGTACCTCGCAGTGTGTCTTGAATACAAGATGAGCCATTCACAGACACCCACAGGCTGCTGGAGCTCCACTCTGAATTTATTCAAGTCCATGCTCAATCTGATTTCCCAAAAGAATAAGACCTCTGTTGGAGCTCTCTTGAATCACACTTGTTTTTCATAGCTGAACAGAGGTAGATGGGCTTTTACAAACAGCCCAGACGGGGACTATAAATATAAATATGTAAAAACGCTTTTATGTAAACACACAGGTAAAAAAAAAAAAAAAATTTAAAAAAATTAAAAAAAAACCCCAACCAACAAAAGATTGAGGTCAGAGTCTCTTTGCCCCTGGTTCATGGTGGTGTTGCTCTTTCCTAACTCTTAAAATTGCCATTTCATATGTTTGGATCATAATAAAGAAGTTAAGAAGGAACTCCTGAAAAAGCTTTATTTTACTTGACAAATAATTCCCATTTTTCTTGAATTTTTTTTCTTGTTCAGCTCCCCCTTGGGCCTTGAAATATTTGCTCTCCAGCTGGATGCAAAGTGAGGAGTTTTACAGATAAAATAGACACCAGAATTAAAGTAATCGAGGAAAATTCTGAGTGTTTTTCTTCCTGTCCCCAGTAACCAACAGAGGCAATGGGAATGTTTGTAAGAAAATCAGATTTATTCTAATGCTCTTTCCAGACTAAAATTTCCTAATAAATTTCAGCTGCAAGAGCAGGCTCTACCAATCCACCCCAAAACAAAACCCTAGAATTCCTGATTAAGAGAGCAGTGAGAATAACAATCATAAACATGGACACTGCAATTCCACCACCACGGGCTCCTCTTGCAGGTGCTGTAATTCCATTTTTCTGGTCATGGAGAAGGCTCTAAACTCTCTCTGCTGGAGTGGCCTCACGCTGTATAAACATTTATCAGTGTCTTGGGCACAGCAAATGTAGAAAGCCCTCGCAGCCTTTCTGGCTGGGCTTTCTCCCAGGAGGTGAAATGTGTCTGATTTCTGGCCCTGAATGCGGTGTCTGTTTGTTTGTACCACGTGCAGTTCTGTGGATTGGTGACTTCCAGCATGATTTTATCTCCCTAGGTAGGGGGGTTTGCAATTCTCCTTGGCAAACTCTGCAAACACTGAAATGAGCCCAGAATTCCCTTAATGCCCTTATTTCCCACCCTTCAGGAGCATTTTGTTGACATGAAATATCTGTGGTCAAAGCCGGACATTTTAAAATGTCTCTTTTTCCATGAGGAACCAAATGGTTTTATTTTGTTTGTTTTCTGCCTGTTCATTTCCATTAGCTAGAAAAAAAAATAATTACGGCTCTAGCTGTACAAAGCCATAACTTTAGAAGCAATTACAGATTCTGGTTGAAAAATTTCTGCCTGTGATGGCTCGAAACACTTCCCTACCATAGTTATGGGTTTGCTACATGCAGTTTGTAGTGGCCTTCTGTGAATTTATGCGGTGATCCCACAAAAGTGATGGTCTGAAGGGCACAGCTGCTGTGTTTAAAGAGAAAACCTGATCTGTAAACCCAGTTTCAATGAAGCAAAAAGGCGCAGTCTGAGTGTTTCTCTGAGTTTCTCAAACTCCCAAAGCTCCGTTTCTAAACTTGAGGGCCACCAAACGTTTCAGAGGGCTGATAACAACCGTGCTGATAACGAATTAGCAATTCGTGATGCCAGCAGCTCAGAGTCTGCTTTTGCAGCTGATTTGCAGTTTCATTTCTTCTCTCTCTTTAATGATTTGCTCTGCAGCTAATTACATTTTTCTCTTCTGTCTGCACTGACACTCGTAATTTTGCAAAACTACTTCCAATTTCAACTTGTCACCAGCAGTGAGAACTTAAATTGCACACGTTGGAGGGCTGTGATCTCCACTCCATCAAAGGGAAAGAAAAGGGAAATTAACTGGATTGTTGAGAACAAGTAGCACAACAATTCAGTTAATGGAACGGTCACAGCCCTCTCTCAGTGAGTTTTAGCAATATCTGCAGTACATTCCAGTCTTGTCTCAGTGTAAGATAATTTATCCAGTTGAATAATCAAATGTTTTCAGTTTTCAAATAATAGTGTGGTCTTTGGGCCTTTTAAAATCAAGAATTCAAGAAGAATATTCAGCAATTAGAGCTAAGTGACTTTTTTTTCCCCTAGTCTTACCAAAAGGACCTGGTTTTGCCCTAAATAACAGTGGAATTAGTACTTGCATTTATAAACACCACATCCTTTAAAGTAAAGCATGCTTTGTGCAAGTCATTTTTGCAATATAATTTTTTCTCTAAACTGTTCCAACCTCCTGATGCTATGAAGACAAGTTTTCCTAATTTCTGGTGGGGTTTCACACCTGAGCACCCTGAATATCCAAATAAACCTTTTCAAAGTGAAGGAGAGAGGTGCTTTTCCTTGTAAATCATCTCAGGATAGAGCAAGAAAAGATAAGAAAAAGCCTGATTATTCTGTGATCCTGTGAAAAAACAGACACAAGAGACAGAATCAGTGTTGCTGTGACAAGAATTGAATTTGTGGCTGCAAATGAGGAATATAACCCCCAAATATTTGTATGATCCAGCTGAAAGCCTCACGTGCACAGTGAGGCAACAGAGATTTCTTTAAGGATGACATTTTATTTTCTGGAAACGTTATCCCAACCAAAAAGCACAATTCCTTCTGTGGTGTAGGAACACTTGGGACCCTCTCTTTAACATCTCTGTGTCGACTTCAGAAAAACCGATTGTTTTACAATAATTTACAATTCTTTTTTCATTGATTGGGCTGCTCAGTCACCTCAAAGTCCTGCAGAGCACCACGGTGTGAAAGGCAGGGCCCACGCTTGGGACCTTCTCTGAAAATGGTACCAATCTGCCTCAGGAATCTCTTCTTTGGTCCTCACCACTTTCCTCTTGCTCATCATAAACCTTACAAAAATCCCTGATGAATGGGAAAACATTTCTCTATTTCACTCAATGATTATTCTACTGTGGCTAAAGTTAAGAATTTGGGATCAGGACTAGCAAAAAATAACTTTGACAAGTCAGGCCATCAAATATTGTAAAAAAAAAAAAAAAAAAAAAAAAAAAAAAAAAAAAAAAATTGTGTATTTATGTGAAAAAATATTACTCTCCCCCAAAATATGGTTTTTAAAAATATTTTAAAAAAATGATTTCCTATCTACTGCACATAGAGGTTTAGTCCTTCCCTCCTCCTTGGTCTTTGTAGGGTTTCCTCTGCATTCAGAAACATTACAGTGGAACTTAATACTGAAGAAAAGAAATGAAAATTATTAATTATTAATGAAAAAACGATTATTGGAACTATTAATTGAAACTATCAATGAAAAATGATTTTAACGAGAAACTAATTAATTATGATTAAGGAAGAACTCAATTTGGGGCTGCAAAACCCCACAGCCAAATAAAAGCACAGTTTGCCAGTGACATATTATCCCAGCTGTGACAAATTCCTGAAGTTCTGCCTCTCTTACACCTGCATGTCTCAAACTGGGACACTGGAATAGGATTTTTTTCGGAGAGCTGATCTAGAACTCAAGTAATTACCAGGGAAAAATGTGTGGCTGTGCTACCCACTCAGGTTGTCAAAAGAGATTATCACAGTCTGGCTAAAAAATGGAATTATCTTAACACTTCGCAATATAAATAGAGCATTCAAACAGCAAACTTGAGGGAGGAATGTTTGCACTCTTGGAAGACTTCCAGCTATATTTTTGGGAGGAATTACGGTTTTATCTCGGTGGAGGCCTGGGCCTGCTGCTAACGTGACTGACTGAGGTGCTGTGCAGGTGGTGGAGGCCGCAGTCGTCCCTCAGAGCCGTGTATTTCCCTGCCGTGACCTTACTGTGCCTCAGGTTAGTGTGCAGTTACATTTTCAAAGTACCGTAAAAGGATTTGTAAATCGGAGTCCTCACCAGCACCCTTCAGTTCCCTACCAATTGCGTTTTTGGCGCCTTTCTCGTGGCTGGTTGCTGTTCTCATCCCAACCCAGACGGAAATAACGAAGATTCAGGCCCGTGACACGAATTGTCCCCGGCTTTTGGCAGGTTTGTGCTGCTGAGCAGGTGCTGCTGCACAGTCCCAGCTCGGGAATGCCAGGCTCTGCTTCCCTGTTTTCCCAGCAAGCTGCATTCCCTGTCCCTGGGAACTAATAAACGTTTCGTGAATGACTGCTCCTTTATAAACATTACAGAGCTTTTCATCTGATTTTCACACCTTAAAGAGAGTACTGTGCTCTAACATTCCTCAGTTTAGTATTGGTTTTAATGGAATGGGAGCTCTGAAGACATTCCCGGAACAACCACTGCCCCCGCTCTTCACCCTGCAACGTTCCTGACGCTGCTGCTCCCCCGTTTATCGCCACGTGCTACTGGTTTCACAGCAAATATCTCTAAAGACTGACAAATACTCATCATCTGCTTCTCTCTATTTGAGTTCAGGGGATTTCGAGGCGCAGTAATGGCATAGCTGGAAATTTAGGGGTGACGAGGGCAAAACCCCAAGCAGAAGTCTCAGCTCTGGGCGACCTCGTGTGTCAGCTCCCAAAATTCACCGAGTGGCACCAGCGATGCCCTTGTTCTGGGACAAAAGATTCTGTTCTTCCTGTGGCCCCTTCTTCCACCTGCTGCAGCTTCCCCTGGGTGCTGTGCAGGGCAAGGGCATCCTGGGGCAGGAAAACTCGGCCTTCCCGACGTTCCCAATCCCGTTCAGCTGCAGACACTCAGTGCCTGAGTTGCCCAGTGATCACCTCATCTCTGTTTCTGCTCTCCCCCATTTTTTTCCAGACAGGTGGGACTTATTAATGATAAAACGCAAAGTTTCAGCTGCAAGGTCTCCTTCGTGGCTCTGGACACTGAAGTATAAAAGGTAAAATCCCAATAGTCCTGTGAGCCAAGTGCAGCCCTTTCTGCATGATGTCCTTGGGGTTTTGATTTGGCAGGGTACCTGCCTTCTGGGTGGTCTGAAGATCTCCAAGTCCTCTGGCAAGTGAATGGCCTTTTTTTTCCCAAAGCAACTGGCCATATCCTCTTTTTTTTTTTTTTTTGCAAAAATAAAGTTATTCAGCCACTTAGTCCTTTCAGTTTCACCCAGGAACTCCATTCTAGAGAGACTTTTGGTGGTTCTTAATTCAGCTGGACAGAAAGTTTCTGGTAACACTGAATTATGCAAAGTCCCCAACAACCACGGAGGGGAGGAACAAGTTAAAGATGTTGTTAGAGGAAGAAGGATGTTTTTAAAAGTCTCTGGAAGGAGCTCAGCGGAAGTTTCACGTCTTACACGCTCTGCCTCTTAACTGCCCCTCTGAAATATTTATTTCATATTTTGCTTGCACAGCTCCATCTCCCAAACAAGAGAGCTGTCGAGGTATTAATGAATTTATTCTGGCTCTGTTGCGTGGTTATAACGAGACAACACCCCCCCAAGTGTGACATTTTAGCCAGGAGGGATTTAGCAGGGCAGCTTGTCCTGTGATGAACCTGCCGGGGGAATTCAGGAGAGGGATTGGGAGCAGGGGGAACCAAACCTTGGCAGGTGCCGGGGTTCACAGCAAACCGAGGGGAGGGTTGAACAGACTCCTCAGTGTGCAGATTTCATCCCTGCTGGAAGCGGACAGGATGTGCAACCCACGTGGAGCAGGGACTGAGGCGACAGCTTGACGGCATTTGAATTTTGCAGCCCTCCTGTTTCAGGGGGGAAAAGTACAGAAAACTCCTGTTTGGCCATAGAAGGAAGAAAGAAACTTTCCATCCCTTGAGAAGAAACCCCTGAAAACACCTCAGTGTTACAGGACTTGTTCAGGCCTTTGCAAAGTTCTAATACCAGCCTATAAAGAGAATAAAAATGGCACTAATTCCTGCTGGGAACATGAGCCACTGGGGCTGGGTTAGTGTTATTATTTTCCCTGCTTCTACAGATGCTATAGAAATATATTTATTTGTATATTTAAGCTATGTTTAATAATTGAGCCGTGTTCTGGGGAATGGGAAGGCATCAGCTTGGTAGCAATACCAGAGTTGTCTCTTTCAGAGAATTTCTATATTTTTTTAGATTAAGCTATAAATTCTAAAATCCCAGCAGGCATTTTCCCTTTCCCCTGTCACTCTTGACCGTGCAGCACGTGACTGGAAGCAACAAAAATGTTTTATTTGCACCTCTTGAAATATTTCAGCCAATAATCACTGAAACCTTTCAAAATACCACCAAACACCTCCTGATTACAGCAGAAAATCTCTGTATAGTGCAGGGTTGTGGGATCACTGCCCCGTATTTGGATTGTATTTAATGCATTTTGCATTTAATGCATTATTGCTGCCCAGGCTGTACAAAATATCGGCTCCTCAGAGAAACCCAGGTTTTACTTTGTTGAACTGAAGTGTGAACCACCAGATTTCCAGCACCCTGCAAATGCCTTTGCTGTGGGAGGGTGCAACCACTTTATGAACCCATCAGAGCTTTCCCCTGAAGGTGTTTACAGCTCTTGGCTTGTGCTCTGCAATTTTAGTGAGCCTTAATACCTGTGCCACACATTTTTGGGAAATAAAAGGCAGTGACCTCCTAAAAAGCTATTTAGGTGCAAATCAGTTTAATTTGCCATTTTCTGTTAAACTTAAATGTGGATTGAGACAGTGGTGCGGCGTGGAAATCAAGGACACCACAGAAAATAATCAATGGGATTGATCATCCCTCTGGATACGTGCGACTGCAGCCTACCTCCCTCAGGGTTCAGTGCACTCACTAATTACCCTGCTTGGGGAAGATTTAGAGTGTGATTAAAAACTGGAGGAATTTCAGCAAGAAAAAAAAAAACCCCGCTAAAACCAACAAACAGGTTCCCAAGTTATGTTTCCTATTAGGTTTCTAATTTTCTCGTTTACCCTGAAATCCAAACTGCTCGATCCTCCCAGAGCTTATTTCACTTTTGCACGCAGAGTAACACACTCTGCTGCATTTCACTGTAATCATCAGAAAGCTGTGGCACCAGGAATTCAATTCTGGAGAAGAGATCCACACTATAAATGTTTTGGTTTTTTTTTTTTTTTTACTTCAAGACATGTCTAATTTTGAATTTTTTTTTTCTACCAAACCCAAATTATTACTAAAAGTTTATCCATGGCCATGCCCACTATATTTTCCAGTTTTCTCTTTTCTCCAGCAGGGACTGACATATTTGAATAAAAGTAAATTAATTCAAGTTCGTTTGGTGTCTTTCAATCTTTTTGAGTGAAGGAGAGACACCACTCATTTGAATCTGATGATTCTGAAACAAAAATAGGTATTCTGAAGGAGTCCTCCAGCTACCTAACAATTAATGTGAAATTCCTAGAGGCTTAATCAAGTACTGTGATGGCTTGAATTATTAATATAACCCCCCCC
>VZTE01001955.1:550991-579736 GCA_013397775.1 Eulacestoma nigropectus
CCCCCACTTAAAAAATGTCTGGCATGTTAAAAATCTACTTGTCCTGTGAAGAATATATATTCTATTTAATGTCCTCTCAAAAGCATGGTCAATGAAATGAGGATCAGGACAGAAGAAATATTGAACTGTCAAAGTATTCCGGGAACCAGCATCTTGCACCATCTTAAAAATTAGAAAAAAAAAAAAAAAAAAAAAAAAAAAAGGAATTTTATGTTTAAAAAAAAAATCCAGGNAAAGGCATTTTATGGATTTTAGAATAGAAAAATGAATTAAGTTTTTGCTTTATACATGATGGCTTCTAAATTGCCTGAATATTTTTCCTAAGATGGTTGAGTTCCTGAGAAAGGTGACCCCTGGGAAAGGGGCTGGGGGGTCAGTCCTGAGGGGCTGAGGGAGCTGGGAAAGAGGCTCAGGCTGGAGAAAAGGAGCTCAGGGGGGACCTTGTGGCTCTGCACAACTCCCTGACAGGAGGGGGCACCCAGGGGGGTTTGGGCTCTGCTCCCAGGGAACAGGGACAGGAGGAGAGGGAACGGCCTCAGGCTGGGCCAGGGGAAGCTCAGGTTGGACAGCAGCAGGAATTTCCTCATGGAAAGGGTGCTCAGGCCTTGGAACTGCCCAGGGAGGTTTGGAGTCCCCATCCCTGGAGGTGTCCCAGGAATTCCTGGACGTGGCACTCAGAGCTCTGGGCTGGGGACAGGGTGGGCATCGGGCACAGCCTGGACTCGGTGGGCTGGGAGGGCTTTTCCAACCTCAGGGATTCTGGGATCTTTTGGGTCTGGAATTCCACGGCTTATTCTGGGATCCTTTGGGTTTGGAATTCCATGGCTTATTCTGGGATCCTTTGGATCTGGAATTCGATGGCTTATCCTGGGATCCTCTGGATCTGGAATTCCATGGCTTATTCCGGGATCCTCTGGGTCTGGAATTCCATGGCTTGTCTGCAGCCCTGGGCTTCTGGCTGAGCCTGGGACCATCTCTGGAGCTGCTCTTGCCTCCCATGGCTGCTGGGCAGGGCTCTGGCTGCTGATTCTCTTTCCGTGGGGGTTTTGCTTCCCATTCCTCAGGGAGCAGCGAGCCCCTGTAATGCCCTGGCTCTGCTTCTCTGGAGTTCTTTTAAAATGACCTGTTAGACCTCAGCAATTCTTAATTCATACAATCACTTTCCTTTGTAAATCCTGAGCTTTCTTCTATTACAGCTTCTGCATTTTTGATGCAGCAGGCACCGGAGAAACACAACAGAATTACTTTTTTTGCCTTTTCTTTTTTTTTTTTAAAGGAGATTTACATTTCCTAATTTGGCACGGTCATAATTATCCAAATCTGTTTCCATTCCAATTTGCTGTTTTCTCTCTTTATGCAGCTGCATTCGGATTCCTCCCAATTTGCCATCTCAGATTGTCAAAACTCCAGTTCCATTTGTGCATGCAAAGATTATATTTTTTTGGTTTTAATTAAAAAAAAAAAAAAAAAAACAAAACAACTGAACTATCAAACCCGAAAACTCATTCTTGTGACTCGCATCAGGGTAAGAGGAAGAAGAGGAAGAAAAATCCTCTATAAATACTAAAATAAATAAAAATATAAATGAGAAAGAAATGATAATGTAATGATAAATGAGAAAATACATCAAGGGAAGTATACATTTTTCTTTGGTGAAATTTGGTGTACATTTTTCTTGGGTGAAATATTATGTATTGCCTCAGCTGGAGAAAGGCAACAGTCAAGCCAGAGCAATGTAATGATCTCCAACTCCTTCTGCAAGTAAGGAACCCCTGATCTTTCATCTGGGACTTACGTGGCGCCAGAAGGAGTGCGGAACAAATCCCCTCCGGCATCAGACGTCGGAATGGCAGAGCCATGGGAAGTGGTTATGAAACTGGCAGCACTCTTCCTCACGGAAAGTTCTTAAAGTTATCACTGGCTGTCCAGGGAGAGCGGATTCTGATAACTTCTGACAACGCGAAGGGGCAGAGGTGCCTTTTATTGCCGAGCATCTGCAGTGCAGACAGCTGGCAGGATGGCCCTCCTTCAATCCTGCACTGAGGCCAGCAAGTCCTCCCGTCTGGGACTGAGTGAGCAGCAGCTCCTGCTCCATTTCCCTCGAGAATATTGGTTTGTTAGAGCGTAACGCTCCTCTTCCTCGTGTTTCCTCTTAATAGCTCGGGGTAAATATTGTGTGGAATCTCCCCGGACTGAAACACCCAACACTCCCCAGCTGCGGTGTGCTCCCAAAGATCTCCCGTTGTACCTAAAAGTTGTGCTTCAGGCATTGTTCAGGGAAAAAGGGAAGAAGAAGGAGCCATCAAGGGAGATGTTGCTGGCCTGCAAATCACAACTGCATCCAAAGCCTGGAGGGGCCAGAGCAATGATGGCTTCATCCTTTGGATCTGATCCAAACCTGCTCGGCTCAGTGGAACAGGGAGCCCTGAAAAGGATGGGCTTTGATAATCCCAACAGCTTTCCATGAGCGCTGGCTCTGCCTCGGAGTTCACGCAGGGAGTGGCAATTAGAGCTCTCTGCTGCAGTGGATTTGAATTGGTGAGAAGAGGTTTCCTTGAAATAAGCAGAAATTTTACTACGCTGAAGATGAAGCAAAATATTCAAGAGCTGATTTCTTGCCAGTGTTTCAATCGGGATGGTGCATATTTTAGTGAAGGGAAAGAATCTCCATCTTCAGCTTGACTTTTCTTGTTGATTCTTTGCTGCCAAAGCTATAAATGAAGGAAAGTTCAGTAGAAGCAAAGTGACATAAAGTGAGAACTCCACAGCACTGTCCAAAAGCAAGAATTTAATTTAAGCCTTGGATTCTACCTGGTTTTAGGGACTCAGCTTTGCTCAGCTGAGCTCAGTGCGTTACGGAGTATCTGAAACTCCAAAGTTCGACTTCCAAACATGGATAGAAATAGAAATACGTGAATTTATAAATAGTTACCAAATTTTCTGCAAACAGCAGGAGAAACTTACCACAGAGTTTGTCATCTCTTAAACCTAACACAGTGAGGCAATGCTTTAAAATCCCACATGCCAGAGAAATCTGGGCTCTCTAACATTCTGCATTCCTTTGTCTCAAAAAGAAGGACCATGAAATTTTGGCCGTTGCTGGAGCTGGATGTTTAACTCAAAAGGTTAGAGATTTTTAATCCTTTTGTTTTATTTCTAGTGCAGCTAATTTGCCTTTTTGCAAGTATCCTAGCAACCTTTTTTTTCCCCTCCCCTTTCCCCAGCACCGTAAAGGTTAGGTGAGGATTCTGGAGAGATTGGCCTAAAATATAAACCAAACTGACAGAAGAACATTTCTTAAAGGCACAATTTTCTTTAGTGCCATTCTGACAATTCTGACACGTTTTAAGGGAGAGGGGACAAGAAGCAGAGAAACAATCCAGGAATAACTTCCAACAGTTTGTGACTCTGTGAAATATCAAACTGAATAAGGGTTTAAGCTTCACAAAGGGCTACCTCAGAGTTAGGGATTGTTCCCCACGGAGACTCAGGGACGAGTCCTTTAAAATAATATTTGGTGAAGTGAAAACGTGAAGCAACAAAAAATTGTTGAAGCCTATTCCAACCCAGAGTTTGTTCTGCTGCAGCCAAATATTTACAGCCAGAAGTGGGAGCTATCAAAATTCTCCTGGATTTTGCAGAAGCTCTGATGAGATTTCTATCAATAACACAAGGCTGGGATGGCGTGAACAGGAACCATTTCCTCCTCCCTGCTGGTGCAGTCCCAGGAGCTGTCAGACATCACCAGAGCTAACTCCAGTCTGGTGTGAAACGTTCTGGGTGCACTTGGGTTACCTATTTCAGCTCCACGCCTGCTCCTGACCTGCTGGAAGGTTCCATCCGCGCAGCATTTCCTGGCTGGCAGGCTATATTTAGCCATGCATGAAATTTTAACTACTTCACTCAAAATCTGGTAGGTCTTGGGCAGGACCACACGGGATTGAGGCTGAACAGCCGAGTGCAAGTGCTGGAAGCTGTGCAGTGATGTTGATTATACAATCACAGGGCCGTTGGTTTTTTTTATTTTTAAGGTGGGATGTGTTTCTTTTTTTAATTTTGACATCTTTTTGAGCTAAAAGACAGGTGCATGTCCAGTATCAGCTTTTCCAAGTATTTACACTTTTGGTTCATTGTTTTAGAAGTCTTTCAGTCCTGTTTTCTAAACCTCATTTTACTCCTATACCTCCAAAAAGTAGCAAAGATCTACTTTGAAGTAATCACAAGGATAGTGATTTTTCAAATAAAGCAGGGGTGGAATTAATAATCAGAATTTTTAAGCGTTATTAAACAAAATTACACTGTTTCACAGTTAATATACTTGTTCTAAAAGGCTTTTATTTCTTAAAAAGTGAAGATTTCTCTGTGCTTTCACAGCCTGCATAGCAACAACAAAGAGCCTGTACAACCCTCGAGTCTTTATTCATAATAAAAGAATTTATTGTTCAGTGCTTTACAGAAAAACCTAGAGCTTCCTGAACCTACGTGCTCTCAAACAGCTTCCACCTCATCCGGCCAACTCCAATCGGTCAGACTGCACGGAGTATTTTTTTGGGGGAAAAAAGTGTCATTTATGGAAATGAGCCACCAGAGGGAGCCTGTACCTGTGCTGGCACAGATGTGATCCTGTAAGGAACTTCAAACCCAAATGAACCAAAAAAAGACGCCAAACAAAAAAAAAACAAAACAAAACAAAACAAAAAAAACAAATCCCAAACAGAAAAAAACCCACACACACACACAAAAAAACCCCAACAAAAAAACCCAACCCAACCAAAACAAACAAAAACCAAAAAACCAAAAAACCTGAAACAAAAAAACCAAACCCAAGCCAAACCAGCTGGATGGATTTGTGTTGAATATGTTTCCCATGCTGACTGCACACCCGTGCTATGAACCGACAACTTCAGCAGCAGCCAGGTTTCGTTTTTGCTGGTAAAATATTGGATAACTCTCCCTTTTCTCTTCCCAGCTTAGACTTTTGCCTTTCTCAGCTGGAAAACCAAGTGCCACCCTCAGGAATGAGCCCCACACTCCTGCTCCTCCCCAGATCACGATCCCGTGATTCCTGGATGCACTGGACTTTCTGCTTTCCTGGAACGTGGTCTGTTCCTTAACCAACAGCTTGGAAGTGGGATGGAAAACCAGCTGGGACCAGAAGGAGGTTGGGAAACCTCCCCTCCACGTGTTTTTCAAGGCATCTTTAGGATGAAGTGAGAGTGTTGCAGGGATGCCTTGATACGGGTTACGTTTACATATTTAATACACAGGTTATATTCAATAAAGACCACAGCAAAAAAAGGTTGCACTGAGAAGCCTTTTCAGAGGGCTTGTTCCATCCTTGATCCGTTGTTTGTCTGTCCTACAGCTCAAAACTGCCTTGCTGCCAAGCTGGTAAATTCCAAGAACACACAGGAAAACATCAAATACAAGAGACTTCCAAAGTCACACCTGTACATCGTGCCTTCAGGAAAATTAAACCCCAGCCCCACCAAGCCTTCACCTTTCCTGAGGTTAATTGGTGTAATTGCAATCAGGCACCTGAAAACGGAGCGCCAGAGGGGACCATGAGATGGGAGCACAGGGACAGCTCCTCGTTATCCTTAATCCACAACATTTGTGCTTAAAGCCAGCACAAGGAGGAGATAAAAGCTGAGCTTGGGAACTCTCTCCCTCTTTTCTCGGGCTCGCCCAGTCAGAGGGAGCAGCTCCTGCCCAGCCGTACCCAGGGAAGTGTTGCCAAGGCCACTCTGAGGTGAGAGGGACTGAAGGGGCCAACAGAAAACTTTACCCCAAATTAATACCTGTACCTGCAGAGCAGGAACAAGGAAATCTTTTGCCTTTCCTGAACCTATTCCCAGGAAATAGGGCAGGGATTTGGGACTGGGGAAGTGTTGCCTCAATAAGGAGGAGTCTCCCCTCATTCCTAGAGACCCAAGGTGAGGATTTTCCTGGAACTTTCTCAGCATAATCCAAATTTCCCCTTCTGTTATTTACACCAAATACCTGAACAGCGTTTTCCAAAAGTCCCTGGCAGTTCACATCTGTCAAGCAGCTCCTCAGGCACCTTTACCTTCATTAGCAACAACTTTTATGGGTTGTGTAAGGAAACTCCTTCCTATTCCAGCCACAAAAGGACAAATGTGAATTCCTGGCATGAGTTTGGATTTCATACACGTTCCTGTGTGCACAGGTGTCCTGCCCCCTTTGCTGTATGGATTTGGTTGCACTGTGGAGATTAAAACAAAACTGAGATGAGTCAAATTAGGTCACCTTGGTTGAAGGGGGAGAACTGAATTCCGTGGTCGTTACTTTGGGGATTTTAATTGATATTCTGTGTGTGGCTTGGCCAAATAAAGGGAAGAATGGGTGATGCTTAATTACCAGCACTTACTGCTGCACAAAAGCTCTTGCCTGTGTTTTCTTATCTGTGAACCATCCCCAAATTCTGATTATAGTCATTATGTAACTCGTCCAAACCCAACAGGGATCCTGGTCTGACTAGATAAACAATGGGCCTCCACTCTCGAGCCCCAGAACGGAAAATGCTGACTCTCCTAGGCTGGTACCCCATGGCAAATGTCCAAGGAAGGATGGAGGTTATTCTGGGTGTTTTATGTTTCTAAAGTTCAGCTAAAATCAGCCTTTTCTTGGAAGACCCACTGAGGTTTCACTGCACATACAAATGAGGCTGATGAACCCTTCCATTTTCGTAGTAGTTTTAAATGGTGCTGGAACTCCTCGCTAAATTCAGCACGTGGTTTTCTAAGCATGGTTGCTGGGGCTCTGCTGCTGCCATAAATGACGGTGAGGACTGCCAAGGGCTGCCTATCCTTCTGTGAGTGAGAGAGATCTTTTGTTCTCCATCACATTTTTAGATTTCCAGAGACTCTGATCACTCAGTTATGCACAGGACCTCTGACGAGCGGCTTGGCCTTCGTTTCTTGGTTATAAATTGAGAGATAACCCTGTCCAGCGAGGCTGCATAAGCAACAGGTCACTAACTGAGGTTTAAATATCACAGCCACTTAACCAGGACCACAGGGATTTGGGAATGTCGTGGTGTGGTTGTCCACTTGAAGTTTGGTTTATTTTTAACCCTCTAACCACTGTGCTGGGTGAGCAAGTGCTCTGGAGCCAGAGGTGAGCAGAGGAAGTGTTTCTGCAGCACACAGAGTGCACCACCCTGATTTGGAGGGCAGCCAGAAGAGGAATTTCTCTTGACCATCTTGCCTGTTACTCTTTGGCAGCTGTCTGAATGGGACAGCACCGCCCTCATCCTCAGCTTGGCTTCCTAACTGGCTCTGCAATTTGCCTTCCTACTTTTACTGCCTCGTTAACACCTCCTTGGTTACTCTGCTTTGCTTCACACGGCAAATATTTCATCTGTTTCAGGGGGGCTTGCAATGCTGAAATCAGGGAAACAGCACACAACCCTTCAGTCTGCTAATCCTCACAAGCTCAGCTCTTGCCCTCTGGAGACTTGCTCCTCTCTCATCCTGCAGCGCTGCCCGTGCTCGTGTGATTGACAGGAGTCAGGCACTGCCCCAGTGGCTTTAAACCAGTTTAGTGCACTCAAACTCTGAGGTATAAAAGCTGGAACAGTATGTTTTTATAAATGTCTGGAAAACAAATGGAAGAGCAAATGCTAGAATGTACTAGAGCTGCAGCCTCTTTGAGTTTGGGAATCTCTGCTGCGCAGTTCATCAATAGGAAACCCACTTTTTAGTACTGGTTGGCTGAAGAATTTAGCTTGTATCATCCACACTGAAATTCACTATATTAACAAAACTTTAATTCTTATTAATTGTGGGTATGTGGCCGAAAAATGTTAGTGTGGTTTTATGGAGTGCAGGATACAGAGGTAACCTGTAAGCTTGTGGTGAGTGCCTGACCTGTAGCGTGAGTGCAAGGCCTCACAACCTAATTTTTTCTTTAAATTTTAATGCCTCTCAGTGATGCTGGCTGCCTTGTAGATGAGCACTGCACTTCCTGCTCAGAGGACAAAGTGTGTGGGAGCTTCTGTTCCTCTCATCAGCCCCATTAAGCTTCTCTGCGTTTATCCCAGAGACGAAACTCCTAGAAGTGTGTTCCCATTCTCCCTTTCTTGGTCGGAAGTACAGGGACGGACACAAGGAAAGCCATTCCAACATTTTCCTTTCTCCAGCGTCTTTTCTGGCTGCCTGGAGCGATTTTTCAGCGTGCACTGCAGCCCTCCTGCTCCGTGTCAGCGCTGATCTGCACTGTCACCATTGGATCGCTGCCCTCAGGCTTCAGGAACGCATCCAGTCTCCGTGTGACACCTGGGCCTGGCTCTGGGAGTGCAGAACAGACCGGGATGATATATTCAGCTTCTAAAAATACCTCCATCAGGTAGCTAGCAGTCCTTTTCCAAGACTTCACTCAAGAACACCGTGGCATGATGCACTGGATCGCTGTAAAGCCACTCCATTTCTCCTTTCGAGAAAGGAGAATGATATGGGGAAGAAAAAAATATAAAGATGAATAAAGCTCTAACTTCTCGATGAAGAATATTTTTTTTTAGCTTTAGACCGTTTCCTTCAAGGTCTTTCAGTTTGTAACAGGTGTTTTTTAACTCTGTGACTCAATTAGTTTTCAATTAAAATGAGTGCATGGAATATATTACTTCATGTGTCTCATCTCTGTAAAACAAACTGTTGACCAGAGGGGGAACAAAAAATCCTAGAAGTCATGAACAATGCTAATCTTTTTAGATTTTTTTTTTCTTGATCGTTGAATTGTGTCTGTAATTGTGTCTGTTAATTTCGTTTGTGTTTTCCAGACACTCCCTTTGGATATACTGCGGTAATACAAGTTTCCACATACGTGAGCTCTATTTATGGACAAATATCAAAGCTTAATGCTGCTCCTAAAGCACTGGGATTGAATGTTTCTGTTGCCTGGTCACACGTGCCAAGGCTAAGCAATAATTCACTTCTCACAGCGAATGAACCCTCTCACAAACTTTTTGCGTTTCCCCGATGGTTCATAAATTTTAATTTTCTTTTGAAGGCTGCGACTCTTGATTTCCACGTTTCCCACATTCAAAGATCAGATTATTGCACAAGACATAATGCAAGACATCTCTTTTGTGCTGGATATGTGCACCTGTCCCACAAGGCCACCAGGTGTGGGTTTTTCCATGGTGTGGGTAACTTCAGTTGTGAATTTTCTCCTGTCTACGGGTACACTTAAAATAAATTGTTTTCCAAGTGACTTCATGCTGCTTTGCTCTTCTAGGGAAGCTTCATGTGAAATGTCGCATTTCTTTTCACAGTCTACATTTAAACAGTGTTGGTTTCTAGATCCACAATGATCTGTACCCTTTTTATTTTTACTTTTGGAGAATCCCTGTGGTTTGGGGTGCTGGTGCTCAGCGACACAACTGAACCACAAGGAAAATATGGATATATCTGTATAGTGGCATAGCTAATTTCCAAATGCTTGTGCAGGAGAAAACTGGAAAAGTAATGTTAGATAAATTCTGAGAACCTTGGTCTGCATGCTATTACCACAGAGTAACTCCCACAAGCCAACCCTGCCCTTCCCTGGGCACAAGGAGAGGTCTCCAGGAAAACAGCTACAGGCTGGCAAAATAATTAAGCAAAATGCTCACAGGCAGGCTAAAATCCTGTTAAATGAAGTCTGAAAAACATTGTAAGTTGTTAATGTAACCATGGACTCTTAAAGGAGAACCAGCAGCTTCGGGGGGAAAAAACACAGAGAGAGGAGAGGCTCTTTTTAGTCAGGAGAGGTAAAAAATATTTTAATTTTTTGTAGAGGCAATTAAAATACACAACGTGAAAGCTGCTCACTCAAGCCCAGATTGAGGTCAGGATTATTTGAGATTCACAGCAGAAGCTGCAGGTGAAATCATAATGTGCTGAATATTTCAGAGCAACATATAGGTGCTCAAAAGAGGCAAAATGAGGCTCCCTCCTTGTGCAAGAACCTGGTCAGGCTTTGCTTTGTAATATCCCGTGATTTTTGTGGTGGCTTTTCTTTCCCACCACAGCTGATATCGCACCTCCACCCGCAGATTTTCCGATGTTACTGCAGAGGAATGCGATGGATTTCCAGAGCAATCAATAGTGGAATGTTTCACCTCGTTAAAGCTCAGCAGTGCCACCACATTCAGTGGGTGGGGTTTTTTTTTGAGTTGAACACGATTTCCCACATCCTTTCTCCCCAAAATGTTTATCTGTGATAGGGTGCTGCCTCACCGAGTTTTCCTTTCCTAGCTTGCTCTAAGCACTCCCTAAATAATCCTATCAATAAATGCAAGCAGATCTCTCTCTGCCTTCCCATCACCTGCTGCTTATTACAGCCATGATTTATTGGCTGCAAGGAAAACTATAACTTGTAAAGAACATTCTGGGCGTGGTTATAACATTTTTCTTCGTGGACAGCAACAGCATTTGGAAATGTTTCTGTAGTGATGTGAAATCACAGATGAATTATTAAAAGTCTCTCCTGCAGTTCGTGTGCAGATCTCGACTGGAATCTGTTGGAGGTGGCCAAGGGTCTTTATCTTTCCTGAGGTATTCACCAGCCAAACCATAAAACTTAACTGCTTTTAATATACCTCAACTAAACTTTTCTAAGCGGTTTATTTTGCTGCAATTTCTCCACCAAGCGTGTGGAAAATCTGTGTCCTAGTAGCCACAAAACCAAGTGAATCCTGACTGAACAATTGTTGCATTCAATCATGTTTGGAGAAGGCAAAAAAAAGGCAAATTCCATTTCTTCTTGAAGCTATTTTATCCATGTATTGCTATTTTTTTTTAGTATATATATTAAAAACATGTCACCTATAAAAAAAGCCTTCATTTATTCTTATATTCCTGCGGACTTCAAATGATTGTGCTGCATAAAAACAAGTTTTGATAACTCAGAGGGCTATCACCAAAATAAGTAAACCAATTGCAACAGTCACAAATCATCCTGACTGTGATGTAAGCTGATAAATGCAGCCACCCAATGAAATTATAAACAGATCAAATTCTTTTTATTGATTGACCAAAAATAGCCCCTTATTGCCCTATGGAGAATTGAGCTTGATAGAGTTTGAGCCAGGGAATAATTGCTTGTAAACCCCATGAAGCTGCTCAAATATACAGTAAATAGGCTGAGAGTGTAACAGCAAAAGTGTGGATTTCGAGAGAAAACATCCCCCAAGTCCTGCTCAGCATCAGCAGGATTAGCACTGAGCATGTTCCAGGAGATTACAGCAAACAAAATTCTTTTTTTCCTTCTTATTTTGGCAGGGAGAAACTGACGTTTTCTGAAGGATCAAGCTAAGTGATTCTGCCATACTGTAATTTCCAGCATTTTTTTTATTTTTATGGAGAGTCACTGCTGGTTTTGCCCCTTTACTGGGCAAAGCCTCTGTGGCCAGAGCAGGAATGTCCTTTTTCAAACTGCAAAAAGGGGCTCCAAAGCACTGACTCCTCAGTCTGGTGTGTGGAGCAATAAAAGCAGTCACTTGCCCTGGCTGGTATTATAAGAATAAATATATAAAATACATAAAATATAAAATATACATAATATCTAAAAATACATAAAATATATATTTAATACCTGGCTGGTATGATGAGAATGAACATATTTTTTGTATAACAACTTCGAGCTTGCTTTGTTTGCCAGAGCAAATGAAAAGATGCTTCAGCTGAAAGTCAAATAGCCACAATTAGCAGAGGATATGAATCCCTACCCTTCCATCAGGTGATATCGGTGAGCAATGCTTGATATACACATCGTGTTTGGAGAGCTGCCTTTGCTTGACATTTTTGATCCAGCAATTTTCTGGTTGAGAAGTAACTTTGTTCTGCCTGTTTCCTCTTCTGATGGAAAGAATATATTTTACCCTCTAGAGGTAGAATAGCTATATTTTTTTTTTTTTACCCATAAACCAGAATATCACGAAGTCAGTTTAAATGTGTTCTTAAAATTACATTTTCTGAGAGTAGTGGAAACATAGGAGAAGAAACAGGTGACTTCTTTGGCATGCAAACGGAGTTTATCAAGGTAATAGAGCAATGTACAGCTGCCAGCTGGGGTCAGGCCACCACAGCTGATTTAAATCACTGAATTAATCCAGGGGGACTGGTTTGATCCCCTGCTCTGCCCACTCCCTTTGCAGTGAAACCCAGGGGTGCCACCAGGGCTCACAGCTTTGACAGTGCTGCTGAATTCCTGTCTATTCTTTTCAATTTAGTTTAAATTTAGCTTTTGCATTTATATATATATATCTCTATAATGATTTTGTTGGCTGTTATGGTACTGCACCAGTTACTTCCCAGTTGGTGTTTTGTGCTGCACAGCTCCCCTTGCATTGGAGGTGAAAGTGCTTTAGGAGACTCCAGCTTTACCCAGGTGGCCTCTCCTCAAATTCATTTAACAAGGTAAAGTCCAGACCCCAGTTCTTAACTCCTCTCTGTATAACTGTATTTGAAAGCATCAATGTTGAAATCAACATTGTGGATTTTTTAGGAAGCGCTTCCTTTTTTTTCCTCAGTCGTATTTGCACAAGGCGAATGTGCCATAGGTAGATCAGTGACTTTAGCCTGCAGGAGTCTGGGAAGTCATTGTGTCTTAAAACTCTAATATTTGTATCCAAATTTTATCTATTTTTAACTCCAGGATCCTTTTAATTGTCATTTTTAACTCCAGGATCCTTTCAGTTGTGATCTGAACTGACACTCATCCAAACCCTTGATTTGTTTTGGTTATGCTGGAAGAAGTTATTCTGAAATCTTTCTGCAGTTGTGTAAATGTTTAATCATTCAGACTTGGTACAGGATGAAAATAATCTCTTCCTCAGCTTGAAATGAGATCAAAATGACACAGATTTGCCACCAGTAAAAACTCATTTTCTGTTTGTTTTAGCAGAGCAGTTCCAGAGGCTAAAGGAGGAGCAGTTTTCTGTGGGTGGCCAGAACAGGTCGTGTCTGTGGGCAATCATTGTGTAAAAAGAGAATTTTGGATTTCAGTTGTTTAGAGATGTCGCTATTTGGATTTATTACATGCTTGAAGCTGAGCAGGGGTTAGGCCTTGGAGGCCTGAGGCTGCTGTTGCTGATATTTTGGGGAACTCTGATGGTGAACAGGCAAAGGCAAGATGGGATTTATACAGAACGAGGCCACTTGGTTGCTCAAGTAGCTGACAAATTCATGATGGTCTTTGTGAAAAGCCCTTGGAAAATAATCCAAGAAAGGAGTCAGGGTGAAAATAATTTTTTTCACTTGTTTTGTTCATATATCAGTGATGTAACTGATGTGAAAATGCCCTGAATGGTGTTGCTAAGAACACAAAGCGCTGGCGAGTCCCACACGGTCGCGCTGTCGTTAACGGCATCCCCAGGTCTGCGGTGGCTCAGTTTCCCCCGTTACCGAGTTAACAGCAGCAACAAAACGTGCATTATTGGAGCACGAGCAGAATTATTGCTGTTTCCAGTCGTTTTGGCCACTTGTAGAAGTGAGGAGCACAGAGGCAACTTGTCAGCTTGGGAACCCAGCACGAGGGGAGGATGTTTGGGCGCAGGGACCGTCTGTGCCCTGGCTCAGCAGACACCGCATTTCCGAGGCACCGAAGCTCCCAGCAAAGTGCTGGAGAATGTTAATGACTTTTAGCTGGTTTCACTGGTGCCACGTGCTCTCTGGGCAGCGGGCAAGGCCAGCCCGGGCTCTGCTTTCACCCACGTCCCTGCTCGCAAACGGATGTCGTGGCATCCTAGGTGGTCCAGGGCTGTGTTTGGGTTTGCATTGATTCTTTTATCTTCCTAGGAAGTAGAAGAGGTCAAACAGCTAATGAACTTATTTAAAGGAATATCAAGTCCTGTTCCAGGCAGATATTCAGCTCTGACAACACTGGGTTGCTGAGCCAAGGGCTCATTTTGTTGTCAAGCAGCTCCTGCTGAGAACCCCGTTTTGTAGAGGATAGAGAGCCCACTCGAGGGTGGGAGGGGGTGGCGGAAAGCTGCTGCTTGGAAAGGTCTCTCGTTCAATAGCTGCACGTTCAGGGGAACCTGTGCATCTGCAGCAGTCTGGGATACCTGTCAGAGCTGCAGCAGGCAGGTTTCAGGGAGACAGGAGCAGGTTTTCCAGCTGTGAACTCGAATTCGCTGCCGCAGATCACACGCTTTAAAAAACCCCAAACCTTTCTGCTCTGCCGACACAGGGCAAGGTGACAACGGGAGGCTTTTCTTTTAAAAATAAGTTATGCCATGAAGATTCAGCTATAAATCTTAGATCTCAACCCTTTTGGGGGAGTAGTCATACAAAAAATTTCCTAAGCTGTTTCTAGGGTCAGTGGGGGATTGAACCAGACTCTTCACAAAAGGCAACAGGGCTGTAAATGTTGGGGCACTTATGGTTCACCCAGATAAAAAAATTCCTGTGGGATTTCTCTCTCCTCCTTGCTGCTGCCTCTCTCGCTAATCTACTGTTGCACATTGCCCCTGATGAATGAAGAATTCTGCATCTACATTTATCTCTGTCTAGGAGAGGTTTTTAAATCAGTTTATCTGCTGGCATCCAAACAGCGATGTGAAAACAGCTTCAGCCACTGAGGTGAGCCCGTTGGCGACCCGGAATGTTCTGTTTGCAGCAATTCCCTGGGAAGTTTGTTGGATCACAGCACATCTGGGCAGAGTTCAGAGCTGCTCAGGAAAACAGGCGAGCCTGGCTCGGTTTCTTTTCTAAGTGCCAGGGTTTTGTTCAGCTCCGTGAATCCCTCCTTGCAGCAATTAGGCACAGGGCTCCCGAGTTAATGACAAAAATAAACGGAGCAAGTCCATTCCTCAGCAAGGAATTTTCGCTGTTTGGGGCATTTTTGCGGCCTTTGGAAACCACCAGTAGGAACAGCGTGGAACAATATGGAAAACTAGGAATACTCCATCTAAATAATTACCTGTTACCTCCAGAAGCGGAGCAAACACGGCCTGGTTAGGAACGTGATTTGGTAAATCAGTTAATATTAATAAAAAGGACAGTGAAAATGGGAGGCCCCTTTTCACAGAATTCCAGAATGGTTTGGGTTGGAAAGGAGCTTAAAAATTACCTTGTTCCCACCCCCTGCCATGGGCAGGAAACTTTAAACCATGAGCTACAGAATTAATCCGGTCTAAATGTAGAGATTTTGAGACATTTTCTTTTGTACTTGTGAATATATTTTAAGGTAGTCTCGAGTGAAGGAACTAAATGCAAGGTGCAACTTGAACAATTAATTTCAAAATTATAGTGTTAGAATTAAAATGGCCTATAAAAGACTTATGGATTATATTTATAAGCAAAGTTATTTTCCTGGTAAGTGATATGCTAAGTGACATTAATTAGTACATCACAATATTAAATAATGCATTAAATAATACATTAATTAAATTTAAAGGTGTTAAATAATAAATTAAATAATGTTGCAAAACCATGGAGAGCTCTTTATGGCCCAGAGACATATTTCAATCCATGGAAAAGCTGTATCTGATTACATCCAGGTAATGATGCCTTGCAAACCAATAATAAAAATTGTTTTAGAGAGGCATTGTCAAGCATGAACTGAAATAAAGATAAAATGCTGACAGGGCAATCCAGCTGGACTGTTCCATTCAAACCATTTAGTTCAAAGCAGTGAACTGAAAAAACCTTGGAAGTTATTACCTTGAAAAAAACCAGAGCTTTGTGAAAAAAATCATTCAAAGCAGAAGGAAAAAGAGCCTCAATTTGTCAGGAGAATTTTAAGTGTGCAAGGGTTTTGATGCCTTGCTGTAGAAAATCCCAGGAAAATATGGCTTGACTTCTACAATAGGGACTGAAGTACTCCACAAAGTTTTAGGAGTATTTTAAAATGTCCTACTGCTGCCATTTAGTTTTCGGTGTCGTATCCAGAGCTGGGATGGAGTTTGCAGGGACTCGTTTTTCCACACTTTAGGGATGCACCAACGAGAGAGGAAATCCTATTATTGTTATCGACAGGGAATTTTACCAGCAGCTGCTTTTTAAACACTCTACCCCCTAAGCCCTTAAATAAAACAATGAACATTAATTTGCTTTAATTGTGTGGAAATCCCTTCCACTTAAGTAAGGCCCTGCTATAAAAGGTTTGGTGGGGTGGGTATCACAGGGTGAGGAACAATTGATGAGGAATCATTTGGGAAAAGACATTTTAAGATCATCTTAAAGCCTGCAAACATAAGAGGGAGATGTGAAGAAACCAACTGTAAGCAAAATATGCTATAATGTAACCCTTTTTTATAGATGAAAGATGTATTTACTTCTTCTAAAAGAACTAAATTAGGACTTGAAACATGGAAACTTTAAATACTTTTTTTTTTCCCAATTTTGAGAATGTATGCTTAGCACTATGAATTATTTTAGATTCTTCATAGCTGTAGATGCAGAGTGAGAATTAATTTCAGCCAAGAATTGGAACAGGATGGTGTTTGTAGAGTGGAAATTGTAGATTTGAGCAGATTTTCAGGTATTTTAGTGCACCTGATAAGAGCTGATGACATCATCTATGTTAGAATAGTATCTTGTAAAACAAAAACCTTCATTAAGATTAAAGTACCTGTGGAAAAATAACTTTAACTGCAGAACTCAAGTGTGTCTTAAGTTTATTGCATCTCACTACGACAGTTTCCTCGAAGAAGTTTTCTTGAAAATCTCATTTGTGTTAATAGGAAGCCGTAATTTATATCTGCCTCAGCTAAGAAGAGAGTGCTGAATGCTGAAGGTGGCAGAAAGAGTTTCCTGAAAGCTGTTCCACAGATTAGGTGCCATTCACTCTGGTATTTTGACCTTTAACATCAGATTTTGAATGCAGCTCAGGAACTTTCTTTGGCCTCTTCATTTTAATGCAGCCCAAACGCTTCCTGAGCAAGCCATTAGGCAGCGGCCAAATTTTGTTTTAATCGAATGGACTCATAGATGGGTTGTTTTCTGTGTCTGGCCAGGATTCTGATTTGCAAATTTAAAAGGGGACTCAGGGCTTCAGGCTGCTGTTAGCGAAGGGGCACTGAAACAATTCAAGAAATCACGGAGGGCCCCTGTGGTTAAAAAATTATGTGTACACGAGAGTATAAAGTATGAACAAAGAGTTGTAGGGTTTGGAGCTGGGCCAGGGCAGGTTTAGGGTGGAGATCGGGGAAAGGTTCTTCCCCCAGAGGGTGCTGGGCACTGCCCAGGCTCCCCAGGGAATGGGCACATTCCCAACCCTGCCAGAGCTCCAGGAGCGTTTGGGGGACGCACAGGGTGGGACTGTTGGGGTGTCTGTGCAGGGCCAGAACTTGGACTGGTGATCCCTGTGGGTCCCTTCCAGCTCGAGATATTCCATGATTCCCTCTCATGAATTGAGGCAAAATTCCGTCTGTGTCCTGCTGAGGGATGGCACTGCCTTCCTTGGGTCAGCGTGCTGTGACACAGCCACAGCCCTGCAGAAAGGTCAGTGCACAAACGCCAGCGTGCAGGGACATTTCAGTGTGCAGGGACGTTTCAGTGTGCAGGGACATTTCAGCGTGCAGGGACATTTCAGTGTGCAGGGACATTTCAGTGCTCACAGACATTTCAGTGTGCAGGGATATTTCAGTGCTCACAGACATTTCAGTGCTCACAGACATTTCAGTGTGCAGGGACATTTCAGTGTGCAGGGACATTTCAGTGCGCAGGGACATTTCAGTGCGCAGGGACATTTCAGCGTGCAGGAACGTTTCAGTGCGCAGGGACATTTCAGTGCTCACGGACATTTCAGTGTGCAGGGACATTTCAGTGCTCACGGACATTTCAGTGTGCAGGGACATTTCAGTGTGCAGGGACATTTCAGCGTGCAGGAACATTTCAGTGTCCCTCAGTGTGCAGGGATAGTTTGGTGCTCACGGACATTTCAGCGTGCAGGGACATTTCAGTGTCCCTCAGTGTGCAGGGATATTTCGGTGCTCACGGATGTTTCAGCGTGCCGGGACATTTCAGTGCTCACGGACATTTCAGTGTGCAGGGACGTTTCAGTGTGCAGGGACACTTCAGTGCTCACAGACATTTCAGCGTGCAGGGATAGTTCGGTGCTCATGGACATTTCAGTGTGCAGGAACATTTCAGTGTCCCTCAGTGTGCAGGGATATTTCAGTGCTCACGGACATTTCAGCGTGCAGGGACATTTCAGTGTCCCTCAGTGTGCAGGGATATTTCAGTGCTCACGGACATTTCAGTGTGCAGGGATAGTTCAGTGCTCACAGACATTTCAGGGCTCACGGACATTTCAGCGTGCGGGGACATTTCAGTGTGCAGGGACATTTCAGTGTGCAGGGACATTTCAGTGTGCGGGGACATTTCAGTGTGCAGGGACATTTCAGTGTGCAGGGACATTTCAGTGTGCGGGGACATTTCAGTGTGCAGGGACATTTCAGTGTGCAGGGACATTTCAGTGTGCGGGGACATTTCAGTGTGCAGGGACATTTCAGTGTGCAGGGACATTTCAGTGTGCGGGGACATTTCAGTGTGCAGGGACATTTCAGTGTGCAGGGACATTTCAGTGTGCGGGGACATTTCAGTGTGCAGGGACATTTCAGTGTGCAGGGACATTTCAGTGTGCGGGGACATTTCAGTGTGCAGGGACATTTCAGTGTGCAGGGACATTTCAGTGCTCACAGACATTTCAGTGTGCAGGGACATTTCAGTGCGCAGGGACATTTCAGTGCGCAGGGACATTTCAGCGTGCAGGAACGTTTCAGTGCGCAGGGACATTTCAGTGCTCACGGACATTTCAGTGTGCAGGGACATTTCAGCGTGCAGGGACATTTCAGTGCTCACGGACATTTCAGTGTGCAGGGACATTTCAGTGTGCAGGGACATTTCAGTGCTCACAGACATTTCAGTGTGCAGGGACATTTCAGTGCGCAGGGACATTTCAGTGCGCAGGGACATTTCAGCGTGCAGGAACGTTTCAGTGCGCAGGGACATTTCAGTGCTCACGGACATTTCAGTGTGCAGGGACATTTCAGTGCTCACGGACATTTCAGTGTGCAGGGACATTTCAGTGTGCAGGGACATTTCAGCGTGCAGGAACATTTCAGTGTCCCTCAGTGTGCAGGGATAGTTTGGTGCTCACGGACATTTCAGCGTGCAGGGACATTTCAGTGTCCCTCAGTGTGCAGGGATATTTCGGTGCTCACGGATGTTTCAGCGTGCCGGGACATTTCAGTGCTCACGGACATTTCAGTGTGCAGGGACGTTTCAGTGTGCAGGGACACTTCAGTGCTCACAGACATTTCAGCGTGCAGGGATAGTTCGGTGCTCATGGACATTTCAGTGTGCAGGAACATTTCAGTGTCCCTCAGTGTGCAGGGATATTTCAGTGCTCACGGACATTTCAGCGTGCAGGGACATTTCAGTGTCCCTCAGTGTGCAGGGATATTTCAGTGCTCACGGACATTTCAGTGTGCAGGGATAGTTCAGTGCTCACAGACATTTCAGGGCTCACGGACATTTCAGCGTGCGGGGACATTTCAGTGTGCAGGGACATTTCAGTGTGCAGGGATAGTTCAGTGCTCATGGACATTTCAGCGTGCAGGGACATTTCGGTGTGCAGGGATAGTTCGGTGCTCACAGACATTTCAGCGTGAAGAAACACTTCAGTGTCCCTCAGTGTGCAGGGATATTTCGGTGCTCACGGATGTTTCAGCGTGCCGGGACATTTCAGTGCTCACGGACATTTCAGTGTGCAGGGACGTTTCAGTGTGCAGGGACACTTCAGTGCTCACAGACATTTCAGCGTGCAGGGATAGTTCGGTGCTCATGGACATTTCAGTGTGCAGGAACATTTCAGTGTCCCTCAGTGTGCAGGGATATTTCAGTGCTCACGGACATTTCAGCGTGCAGGGACATTTCAGTGTCCCTCAGTGTGCAGGGATATTTCAGTGCTCACGGACATTTCAGTGTGCAGGGATAGTTCAGTGCTCACAGACATTTCAGGGCTCACGGACATTTCAGCGTGCGGGGACATTTCAGTGTGCAGGGACATTTCAGTGTGCAGGGATAGTTCAGTGCTCATGGACATTTCAGCGTGCAGGGACATTTCGGTGTGCAGGGATAGTTCGGTGCTCACAGACATTTCAGCGTGAAGAAACACTTCAGTGTCCCTCAGTGTGCAGGGATATTTCGGTGCTCACGGACATTTCAGTGTGCAGGAACATTTCAGTGTGCAGGAACACTTGGTAGACAACGATTCGTGCCACAGTTCACAAAATCCACCTTCAATAAGTGCAATCTGTTGCAGGTTTATTGGCCATGCAGCAAAAGGGCATAAATTGTTATTTCTTTCAGTGTACAACAGCACAGGAGAAAGTTTCCAAAGCAGCTGCTGTCACTGTATAAAACCGAGTCTTGCACCTGTAAGTTCTGCCTTCCTTGGAAGCAGCTGAACCACCCCGAGGGCTGAGCAGCTCAGCTGGACGAGAGGGACACTTTGCTCTGCTCCTTGTTCAAGGCTCTGGTAAAACCCAGGGTTGAACTGGGAAACTCTTAATGAGCTTAAAGAGACTTAAAATAGAAATCAAGTCAGAATCAAAAACCCACGTAACACAAGCAGCTGAAATGTGATGCTTTCTTATCATCTGAAATTTAGTGCTTTCTTATCATGACTAACAAGGACCTGGAATTAACTGCACTAAGAGCTGGCTGCTCCAAACCTTCCCTGCTTTGTTTAAAAACAAACCTCAGAAGAAAACTCCGCCTGATTTAAAACCTTTATTTCTATTACTAGGTTACAGCTTTCTATTCTGTGTGTGAAGTTAGTAAAGAACTGAGGAAACTCACACATTTTGGAAAGATAAAAGCACTTACAGAGCCTTATCTCCTTACTATCAGCTGCTTTAATCATCAAAACAATCAATGTCTAAGGTGCACAAACCCCTCTTGGACTGCAAACAATGAATCAAGTGCCATATTCTGCCCCTCTTCAGCAGAAAAAGACACCTCAGAAATTCAGCTCCTGAAAACTCGATCTTTAGGCCCCAAATCTGCAAAATGTCTCAAAAAATGAATTTCAGGCTGAATATGCTGCAAGTTTTGTACACGATGCACCGGTGGAAAATTTCGCTGTGTTTATCTGCAGAATATTCTGTAGCTTATAAGAAGTTCAAAGGTTGTGATTACAGAAACCTCTGCAGAGGAAATTTTCCTCTTCTGGATGCAATTTTTCTACTCTTAAATTACATTAAATCTCAGTAGCAGGTGGAGAAGTTGACTGCAAAACACAGAATGATGCTCCCAAAAATCCTCTGCTCGTGATACCGCGGCTGATGAAGATGGGATATTTGTGAATGTGCCACTGTCACTCATGCTCTGGCATTTTAGGATATTCAGCCTTATTTGCCTTGACTCCATCAGCAAAGTCTTCCTTTTCCAGTGGGACAAGTAAAAGTGACATAGAATAAGGAGATCTTTGTAAGTGTTCTTCCTGTTTTAGTTAACTACACCCTTCTAGTCATGAGGAAAAAAAACCCAGAACAATATTCAGAGAAAGTTAAACTTCTAAAAAAATTGGGTTTTTTTTTAATTGATGCCTAGCATTCCTCAGCATAGGGAATTTTTCCTATCAAAAAAAAAAAATTACAAGTAAATTTTAGAGAAAGAGTTTAAGAAATAGGTGCTGCTTTGGGGGTTGCGTTCACCAGACCTTGTACTTAAATTAAAACATGGTTGGAGCACAGAATCCCAACTATTTCCTTCCACTGAGCAGTTCTGTTGCTGCCTTGCTTATTACAGACTGCAAAAAGAAACGAGCCAAACTTCTTTTTCCTCCTGTTGTGAAGCCAGAACTCCACGTCTCAGGTAATATGGGATGTCTCCTCTCTGCCTGATCCATTACCTGTAACTCACCCTACAAACACCGGGGTGTTGAGTGAGTCAAACACAGGCCTCTGGCAGAAGTCGTGCATAAAATGACCTCCAGCAAAATTCCTTCTCTCCTGCATTCAGTTTTCCATGGATTAGGCTCCGTGTTCCTGGGAGTTCGATGATTCTCCTCAGTGCCAGACACTTGGAAAAGGATTTGAGGCAAGGGTATTTTAAGCTTCTCTTTGCAATGTAGTCAAACCCTGCAGGATCAGTTTCAGCTTTCCTGTGGATAGGAGAGGAGCTGAGATGAGAGGGAGTAGGAACTGCCAGAAATATCCTGAAACACCAAAATAATCGCAGAACATCCCGAGTTGGAAAGGACCCACAGGGATCATCCAGCCCAGCCCCTGGCCCTGCACAGACACCCCAACAATTCCACCCTGGGCATCCCTGGCAGCAGTGTCCAAACGCTCCTGGAGCTCTGGCAGCCCTGGGAATGTCACCATTCCCTGGAGAGCCTGGGCAGTGCCCAGCACCCTCTGGGGGAAGAATGAATCAACTCAGGGCTTTCTGAAAATTTTCCCACTTGCAGGAATCTGCCTGTTTTGTTCTGTGTGCCTGAACTGTGCATCCATTTCCAGAGGAGTGCAGCAGCACTTCCCACATCTCCTCTTGCCTTCCCACCACGCCCATTGCCAGGCTCCTGGAATCCGTGCCAGCAGAGTCGGGATCTCCCTGCTGGTCTTTGTTCCTCCAGGCCTGGCTTTGTGCACCTAAATGTGATGTTTGCTTGGTTGCTGTAGGGTTCTTCTCTCACTGAGTTTCTTTGCTCACCTTTGACGAGTCACTGGGAAAAGGAATTGTCCAGCAGAGAGGAGATTCTGGATAATCTGGTGCCCTTGTGTCTTCTCCATTTGCCTTCCCAGAGGATGAGAGTCTGCAGTAAAACACTCCCTCTTTTAGCTGGGAAAGACAAACAAGTCCATGCAATTTTAGTAAGTGGATGTAAGAAAATTTGAGGGTATTTTCATTTTTGGCTCTTGGAGCAGAGATGTTGCTTTTGCTGGGCACGATGGGATGGGGTTTCACAAGAATTTATTTTCCTGCTCTGCCAGGTAAGTTCTACTTTGACCCAATTTTCAGGTTATAAACCTACAGGTGGCAACTAACAGCTGATGATTCACAGCTGTAAAGAAAGTATTTTAGTACGAAGAGCTTCAGTATTGAAGTAGACCAACATATTTAAAAAAAAAATAACAAAAGGAATATATTTCTGATTAAAAATACCCTTACAAAAAGCAAAACAGTAAAAGAAATCTCTGGGCACTTTGCAACACTGCACAGAAATGCGAGTTGGCTGAAACATCTGCAGTATCACATCATCTGCTCTGCAGGAATCTCGTTGAAGGCAATTAATTGTTAATTAGCGATGTGCCAGCAGACATCTCAGGAAAGGATTGTTTGCCGAGTTAGCCCAAGCTGTCATCTGTAATTTATGTGGCAGAGCAGTTGCAGCAGCTCGGTGTCTGTGGGAATGTGCTGGGGCTGCTTTAGAGAACTTCACACACACCACCTAAACTCCCGTGCCAGGGCTCAAATGCTGACAGCGCTGGAATGGAAACCCTGAATAGCAAAGGGTGTGTTTGACAAGAGCTAATCAATATTTTCCAGGCAATTACTTTGCTTTACTGACGTGCAGCTTCAGCCAAAAAGATTTCCATAAAGGAAATGTTCTGAAAATATGGGACCTCTTTTTAACTTTTGAAGCAGTAAATTGCTGTTGCACTCTAGTTAAAAAATAAAGTGTGATTGAGTTGAAATTTTAGGGGGTAATATACATTTCTCGTTATTTTGCACTGGGGAGAAAAATAAATTCTCTTCATTACGAGCTGACCTGTCTTTTGGAGCTTTTTTCCTGTTTCAGATCTGACACAGAACCCAGCCACGCCCTCATTCCCACCCGTGATTGTGTTTCTAATGGTAACTTGCTGTGGATTTTAATGCATTTTAAAGCAACGCCTGGCAGAGTGTGCAGTGTTGCTGCCACCCCTCACTGAACCTGGGGAGGGTAGAGAATCAGAGGAGGAGAAGTGGGAAAACTCAGGGGCCGAGATGGAGACAGTTTAATATGTAAAGCAAAGCTGCACGTGCAAGCAAAGCCAAGCAAAGAATGAATTCCCTGTTCCCCATCAGCAGGGAGATGTTCAGCCATTTCCAGGCAGGCAGGACTTCATCCCGTGTGATATTTGGGAAGACAAATGCCAGCACTCAAATCATCGTCCTCCCTCCCTCTTTGCCCCGTCTTTTCCTGCTGAGTGTGACACCTCAGAGCATGGAGCGTCCCTTTGGTCAGAACTCCCTTTTGTCCCAGCCGTGTCCCCTCCCAACTTCCTGTGCATTCCCATCCTCTTTGCTGACAGGGAGCACGAGACATGAAAGACCTTGGTCCACGTGAGCAGTGTTCAGTGGTCACGGTGTTATCAGCACTGATCTGGTCACAAATCCCAAATGGAGCTCCATCCCAGGGACTAGGAGGGAAATGATTCTGCCCCACCCCAAACTGGCCCAGTAGGGAAGTCTAGAGCTGAGCTTATCAGAACAGGAGAAATAAATTCCCATCAAGGGATGTATGGATATGAAGGCTTATAATTGCAAGGTATTTACATTTCCATGTTTATTTGCTTTAACTGTTGGTGATTAGCTTCATCTATAAGCTGGAATTTAATTTTTTAATCACTGTGCTATAGACTCACCCTAAAGCCAACTTGGTTTTGTGAAATTCCAGGTTTAACCCAAAGCCTGGCTCAGTGGGCTGCTTGTAGAAAAGTATTTCACTGTGCCACTACCTGAGGGTTGCGGGAGATGCTTCTCCCTGTCAGGCTCACCCTTTTCTATCAGAGGTGTGAGAGTTATTCAGTTCCTTGAACTGTGTCATTCCTGACAGTCTTCCCACACTGAGCTGGAGCATCCAGTGCACAAAGCAACCCCTTACCCTACTTTACAACAGGGAAGAAAGAGTGTCTGGGATAAGGTAAAGGACTTTAGGTGCCTGCAGAGAGCATCTGTAATCTGAATTGACATTGTTCACTGAGCAGCTTTAATAATACAAAATATTTTAATATAGTTGAAAATATGTCCAGAGGACCTGAGCACAAACTCTCCTCAGAGTTCATTCCTTTTCCAGGTTGGAGCAACTCCAACTGATTATGAGTTAGGCCTGCTGATAACATCTATATCTGCATGAAGGCTGCAAATCCAGGCTCTGATCTGGAAGAATAATTGACTATAACTGTTAGTGGAAGGCAGTTTTGGTGTCATGCACTGAGTTCTTCTCAGGTCTCTTTGGTATTTCTTTTATTTGATCTCACTTGTAAGTCCCATTAAAACATCCCAAAGGTGTTTTCTCATTCAGTGCTGTCATTTATTTGCTATTTTCTAGGTTTCGGTTCAGTTGGACGGGTGACTGCTGACTCTTGGAAGTTGTGTATAACCTCAGGGTTGGAGGTTCTCTCCAAGGATAAAATTCCTGTTTAGGAATTACAAGGTACATTAACCATGTTAGCAGAGGGGTGTGTCCCTAAACCACGGTGGGAATGGATGGATGAACTCAAGGAACCCACACTTCGTGCCACCTTTTCCAGGGGATCAGCACGAGTCTGCAGCAGAAACCCCATCTTGTGGAACATTATCACCCACTCCTGTCTAGAAGAGGGCGCGGAAGATAAAATGCAGGTAAAAAAAATACAGATCTCAGACTGACAGCAGGGGACAAGGGAAGGGCAACATCAAGAGATGGAAAAGTGGTTTTGGCAGCTCTCCTCAACCCCAAACTCAGCATCTCACCCATTGTGAGGCAATAAATTGGATGGAGAGATATCTACGGTGATAGAGGTTAAGCCTTTCTAAACAGAAGCCAAACAATCGGGTGTTGCTTTACTTAAAATTATCTGCAACAAATAAATCTCCTCTTTTCCTACCGCAGAAAACTGATTAGGCACAAATCTGCCTATTTTTGATTGAAGTCAGCCTCTAATAGAACAGCCACAGGCATTGCTCACGAATGGCTTTGTGATTTCAGGCTTTGGATCCAAAACATTGTCAGATTGTTATCACTGATGAAATTCTTATCGTGTTTCTTTGCTTTTGTGCAGCTATTTACCCACGAAGAGCCCAGCTTTATGAAATCTATATAAGGCTTGTGCAGATTTTGCTTATGGCAAATCTAAACTGAGGTTTTTAAATCCAAAGAGGGTTGTTGTTCCCTCCCCCTCAATTATATTGTCACAGGGTTCTGTACTGCAGAAACAACACAGAAATTCAGAGTTACAATAAGGAGAAGAAACAAGCCAAGCCCCAGTTTTTAATTTCCAAAGCTACAGCACATGACTTTAGCTGACATTAATTTTGGCAGCCTGGCAGAATCCTGTGAAAATGTGGATTTTTCTTGGAGTTGGTTTTCCCAAGTTACTCTAGGTATGAATGACTTCTCTTGATTAATTTTAGTTTATAAATCTAAATAAATGTAGCCTTGGAACATTTGGTACTTCACAGCACCATTCTCTGGTTAGCAGAAACATCTGATTTCCACCCCCACCCCTGTACTTTCTGCAGAGAGTTGTAAAGGATTCCTTGGGAGTGTGGAGATAAACCTGAATAAAGCAGGACTTGGATTGCTTTTTAGGGCACATCCTTTTAATGTGGGGCCTCAAAGGCACGGCCAAGAAACTTATGCAGGGTCTCCCAGCAGGCTGAGAGGAACGGGCAGCAATTCCTGATGAGGAGCACCAGAGACAAAGGTGAGAGCACGGACTGAGACCCAGCCTGTAATCCAGGGAATTCCTCTCATTGCAACAGCAAAGGCTCCACCACGATTAAAAAACCCTCAGGGCTCTCTACCCGCTCTAAAATTTGCCATTTTATGCTGCAGACGCTGTGAAGTGTCGACAAGGATTAGCAGCCAGCAGTTACTCCCATAAACACCTCGACTGGTAGGAGACTGGATGGGAATTGGTGCAGGAATACAGCAGTGGGCAAAGCACTCGACACCAGGAATTAATCATTTCAAATTCTGAACAAATCAGCAGCGAATAAACACCTCCAGCCTCTGCCTGGGGCCCGTCCTTTGCAGCAGGCCCTTCAGCTGGGGGTCAGCAATCTGTTTGATGGAGGTTGGTCTCTCCTCTGTATTGAATCATCAAATGTTTACTGTCCCTTAGCTCCACTCCATTTTTAGAATTACTCTCAGGAATAAAATGGGAATTCACTGTCAGCTTTGATGTTCAAGTGCACCCTGTTGAGCCTGCTAGGCCTGGCTGGAATACAGAAAAGCAGTGTCTGTTTTGATCCCTGCTGAAAACAAGACGAAGGAGGGGGTAAAAATGAATCCACAAAAAAGCCCTCTGAGCTGAGTCTGGTTTGTGCAAAGTCAGCTTGGGAAAAATTGATCTAATCCATCCTCAATTAACGAATACTAGCTTCATTAAAAACAAAGACAAACCACAAATCAAACCAAGCTCTGGTAATACCTGCGGGGAGGGTACTTAAAAAAAAAAAAAAATTAAAAAATAAGTATTTTGTGGTTTTTTTCCAGTTTTACCACTGGCAGCTTTTCCTTTCCCAAGACAGGTTTGACTAGAACTAGATATGCTGGCACCAAGAAGAGAAGAGAGAGGCTCATCATGCACCTGTTAGGTGCAAGGGTTGATGTGACAGGGAGTTGACAGAGTGAGGCCCCAGCACCCACTCCTGTGACAGGCAGCACTGAAATGCAAAATTCTGAAAACTTTAACCACAGCAGAAGCTCCAGTGCAGAAGCAGGGTACAAAGTCTGCTCCAGAGAAGAAGCAGGGTACAAAGTCTGCTCCAGAGAAGAAGCAGGGTACAAAGTCAGCTCAAGTCAATGTAAAATCTGTCCTTGGGCATCTTTCCATTGCCTTCTTTCCATGGCCGCTGCTAACAGGTGTCCAGGCAGCGGGAGAAGTCCACGGAGCTGGAGGCTGAGAGGGAGAGGATGCACACGGAAGAAGAGCAGGCTGTCTCCGGGACATTTCCAGCAGAGAATCCTGCATTTAAGAGCCCGTGTGTTCCAAAGAGCATCCCCTGGAGCTGCAGAGCACAGCCTTGCTGATCATCACTGCAACAGTGTGGAGCTGAGGGGGGATTTGAAGGAAGAACCTGGCTTGGGTGCTGCCATTTGCCAAGGAGAAGCCGCAGAGATGAAGAATGGAAGAGGTATTTAGTTTGGGTTTAGAAACACGGAGTGAAAACGACTGACCTACAAAAAATTTTGAAAAGGAGAGGGTTAAAAGGAAAAAATTTCTCTATTCGAGATATTTGGTTCAACCTGAAACAAAAAACCACTCGTAATGATTTTTTTCCCCTATTCTCGCCTCTTCTACAGCTTGAATTTTAAGCCAAGCCCCAGCTAGCAACGGGCTGGTGCTGCATTTTCCTGGTGTAACTCGAAAGCGCCCACATCGTTTCCACACTTCCCAAACGTTCCCCCTCCGTTTATTTTTTTTTTTTTTTATCCCGTCTGTCCCCCGGCTCCCCCCGCCGCCCTTTCCAGCTGAAGTTGCTGCCATCCTCTCCCGGCGGGTTCCTTTTTTTAACTCGCCGGGCCTGCGCCAGCCCCGGGAGCGCGGCCGGTGCGGGGCTGCCCCCGCTCCCCGCCCGCGGGTCCCCCCTCCCTGCCCGAGGGGTGCGGAGCAGCGCCGGCATCCGCAGGGGATGCGGAGCGGGGCTGCCGACCTGCCGGGCTCGGCCCTGCCCGCCGGGCGGGGGAGCGCAGCCTGGGGATGCTCGGCTGGTGATGCTCGGTGGTGATGCTGGGTGGAGGAGAAGAAGGAGGAGGAGGAGGAGGAAGAGGAAGAGAAGGAGGAGGAGGGGGGAGCTGGCGGGACA
>VZTE01001955.1:579799-610295 GCA_013397775.1 Eulacestoma nigropectus
GGGGAGCTGGCGGGACAGCCTGAGGTGGGCGGAGGGGGGAGGCGGGTGTTAAACCATCGCTCCGGGGAGGGCTGAGCATTCGCAAATTCCGGCTCCAGAGCGCGGGGAGCATCCTACAACCCACGCCGGGCCGCCAGCAGCGGCAGGGCAGGACGAGGCTTCCCGGCTCCCGGGGATCCCGAACGCCTTCTCCCCGGCCCGGCCGTGCCCTGCCCGCGCTCCCGGAGCCGCGGCCATCCGCCCGCAGGCAGCGCTGAGCCGCAGCCCGGCCCCTGTCCCCGGCGCGCAGGCACGGGCAGAGCCCTGGGTGAGTAATCCGGGAGCTCCCCTGCTCCTCCGGGCAGGCCACAGCCATCCCAGCCCTTCCGCACATCCCCGAGCGCCCCTGGGCTCAGGTGTGCGCCTGCAAGGTGCAGCAGCTCCCTGTCCTCTGCCAGGTCAGTCCGGCTGGGGTCCGTGCCTGGGGAGGGATTTTTGAAAGGCTTCCCTCTGCTAGGAAGTTGTGCGTCTCCGCTTGGGAATAACTCCTTCCCTTGCGCGGAGCCTTCTCTCTCCCCCCCACCCCTTTCTTTTCCTTTTCCCCTGCTTTACAACTTTTCCAGCCCTGCGGAGTTGCCTCCCTCACTTTCACCTGCAGATTTCCGTAGGTAACGAGAAGCCAATGCCACGCTGGGAGATTTCAGGCACTGGAGATCGGTACCAGCAAGTGCCTTAACACACCTGTGTGTTTTTCCTTTGTTCTCCACTAGGCTGACAAGTCATGACAGCTGAAAAGACTATTCCTATAATTAATGGCAAGCCAGAAGATGCTTTGGACCCAGAAGCCTCGAGTACCAACCTCGTCCACAGCAATGATAAGAAAGTTCATGAAAGAGGTCACTGGAACAATAAGGTTGAATTTGTGCTTTCTGTGGCAGGGGAGATTATTGGGTTGGGGAACGTCTGGAGATTCCCATATCTTTGCTACAAGAATGGAGGAGGTAAGATGGCATCACGTGTGGATTTACATGGAATTAAACATGGGAATTAAAGAGTTAAGAATGCTTTGCAGTGATTCATTGCTCTACTAAGAGATACGTGCTCAGGATTTCAGTGCCTGTGCAGACAGGGAAGCTTCAAACATCTGACAACTCCGAAAAATCGTTGTGTTTCTCTTTCCTTCTCTCCAAACACTGTATGGTTTATTTTTACAAGTTTCTTTTGCGTTAGTAAATTGAGATTTTTTTTTTTTTATCAGCAGCATTTTTCATGCAGGAGAAGCCAGTGTTCTGTTGTAGTAGTACACGCTGTCTTCTGCATGTGAATACACACCCAGGCGTACTTAACGAAGTTTGTCTGACACAGAAAAGAAGGCAGCACTTCATTTGCCACAACACTGTACTTTGGAGAGGATGAATATTTTTTTTTCTAATAATGCCACAAAGACTAAGTTTTTTTTCTTCGTCACGTGAAATTTTTTTTATACCTCAATGTGCTTTTTTTCCCCTCGCTACTCCCCCGGTTCCTACAGCAAGGGAGGGGAAGATGTAAAACTGCAGGTTACTCAGAGAAGAGAGCAGGCCCTGATAAATGTAAAATATGGATGTTGTTTGAGAGAGAAAAGAGCAGACTTAACTTCTGCAGAAGTACAACACGTGGTGTGTATTGGTTATAGCTAACTCTAAACTGTGTAAGACACATGACAGTTGGGAATGAGCACGTCGGCTGTGACTTGGGAAGGAATGAAGAAAGGAAAGTAAATTACAAACTCAGTTTAGAATTCTGTGGACTGGGTTCAACACTGCCCCCCACTTAAGGCCTGAGTCAGTGTAAACACAGGGGCTGGGAGGAAAATAGGACGTGCGGGGCTGATAAGCACTGATCTGCTCTTTGACGGGTTTGTTCGCTAACGACGCTGTGCCAAATTTCTGCTCCTTGTCCCTCCTTATCTGAGGGGATGGTTTTTAGCTCATTTTGTCTGCTCTTTCTACAAGGCAAGCACTGCTGTGGAAGTTGTGTTTATCGTTGGGAGTTCTTTGCAGATCTGTATCTTGTCAAAACTTAGGTCACGAGAGTTCACCTCTTTGGAGAATGCTGCTACCAAACCCTGCTGTTGTACACGAATATTAACACGCTGCGTATCAGATACACAGCACTTCTTCTTGGTTGTCAAAGTGTTCCTAGAGAACTTTTGGCAGAAGAAATGACAGAAATATGTTTTTGGTGTGTAATTTTTGGGTTCCTACGGCCACCTTTAGGTGCCTCCTTGTAGGTTTGTGCCAGCTCGTCAAAAGGGGATGCTGTCATTTTTAAGGCTGTAACACAAGGCAGAAAGAATCCTAATCCTTGTTTGGGGTGATTTGATGAAAAAGTAATTACTTAACTATCATATTTAATTAATTTGATTAAGAATAGAATGAGTGGCTGTGATTTAATCGGTCGTGTCCTGGCACCATGGGACATTTGCCACTGACCAGTTTTAGTCAATGACGGCTCGGTCTGTGACCTGTGGCTTTGTAACCCCCTGCTGGAATTAGACCAGAGTTTGTTTTTAGTGCTTACATCTGATGCATCAAACTCCTTGGTGTGTGGTAGGGGAAGAAAAACAGTGGTAAATATCTGAGCTAGCTGTGCATAAGCTGCTGCTTACAGAACAAATCTGGAAGCTGTAGTATGAAACTTGTGAGGTGCGACCTCTCCCCGGGACTTGCTCCAAGTCATAACAGGGAGTGCAGGAATAATCTGCAATTTTAGGTTGTTCTTGTGGATGTTCAGGTTTTAAGGAAAATTAATTTCTTTGTGTGGTTAGAATTAGGTGTTTCTTGGAATGTGATCTTTTTGCAAGCTGGGAAACCTGGTGTTTTCTAATTTTCCTGATGTATGCCTGTTTGGATTTCCACAAGCTGCCATGTTAAACTCGCTCTGATTGTGTGCATGAGAGGGCCAAGCTGGATTTGATATTGGCCAGTAAATTATCCAGAGAAGCCATGCAAGTGTTCCATTCTTTGTGGAATCCCCATGGGTTGCTTGAGAGGCGCCTGGGATTCAACTCTAGGGAAATTTCCTGGCTGAGGAAAGAGACTCCTGGTGATGAGATGACAGAAACTGCCAGAGCAGGTGGATTGAGTTGTCTCAGCTTTCTGACCGAGGTGACTGAAGCACAACGGCTGCTGCAGGGTGTGGGTGTGCTGTGTTTGGGGTTTGCTGTGGTTCACCACCTGTGCTGGAGTTTACAGTCAGCATCCAACCAAAATGTTGTTGCTTTGTTATTGTCCTAGAATTTCACATTAATATTTCTGGCTGACGAGGCCAAGCCCTGCTTTCCTGTCCTTGTAAGTAGTTCTGAAGTTTGTTTCCTCATTCCCTTTTCACAATCCTTATCATGAGGCCCACACAAATAACGTGAAAAGGATTTCTTGGATTTGATCTCTGTAACACTTCTTCACCCCTGAAAAAAGCAGGGGAGGTGGTGCAGACTGTGCTGAGCAGAGCAGAACTTTGTAGCTGAGCATGGCTGGGATCTTTTCCGTGTTTCAGAGACTCATGAGCTGACTTTATGCTGAGGAACTTTGATCTGGTCTCTTTTAGTCCGTGGCCCTGGCTTACAGGTTAACTTTTGATATTCGGGGCAGGAGTAAACCCTTCCTGCCCTGCCAGCATCAGCCTGAGGGGTGGCTCACAGCTGATCCTTCCTCTGCTGGGAAAATCCTCACTGTGCTGCTGAGGAGCTGGATTCATTCTAACCAACACCCCCCCAATATTCACTTGCAGGTGCTTTCCTCATCCCCTACGTGGTCTTTTTTATTTGCTGTGGGATACCAGTATTTTTCTTGGAGACGGCCTTGGGACAGTTTACAAGCGAAGGAGGCATCACATGCTGGAGGAAAGTTTGCCCTCTATTTGAAGGTAACAGTTCTGTGTTCTACTGCAAAGGAAAATATTCAGTTTGAAGTAAAATGAAATAAATTGTATCAAAATTGAAGTTAAGATATACTTAAGAGTAAGAATTTGTTTTTAAACTACTTGAAAAGAAGAAGTTTTCTTTCGTAACTCACTTTTTATTTTGCTTCTCCAGGCATTGGCTACGCTACCCAAGTTATAGAGGCACACCTAAATGTATATTACATCATCATTTTAGCGTGGGCTATCTTCTATTTGTTCAACTGCTTTACTACAGAGCTTCCCTGGGCTTCCTGTGGCCATGAATGGAATACAGGTATGACCTCAGCAGAGATTAGCACTGTACAAATCCTTCCAAGGGATTGATTGATGTATTGAAATGTCCCGAACAAAGCCATTGGTGTAGCAAAGCCCGTGGAAGTGGGCCAATCACATTATGCTACAGCAAGAGAAAGGGAACCTGGAGTGAAACTGCCTTGGACCTTTTTGGGTTGGGTCATTGTACAAGCCTTTGCTCCTGCAGAATTTAATGTCAGCAGAAAAAGACTATGGATTTTGTTAATTCTGTAAGATGTTCTGGCTAAATCCCAAGGCTCTCATTTGCAATCATATCTATTCTCCCTGAACACAGAGAGTGAATTCTGCGGCAGAGAATGACCTGATGACAGGTTGCAATCTTGCTCTTTCACTCTAATGAAATCGGGAGGAGCTTGAATGGAGAGGAAAAAAATATTAAATGTGGATCTTTGGATTTGCTCTTTTAAATGCCAGATGTTGAGGGATAATGTTCATCAAGCTACTTCTGGAAATTTAGTCTCATAAATAATCCCTACTGCATGTAAAGTAGCCTCCTGCATGGAGGATGAGGTGTGCATTCATGAGGGTTTGCAGGGTAGAGCTCTGCATCTGTCCTCTCATTGATATTTATATTTGTAACTCTCTGCTCATTGAGTTTGTGGATCACAAACATCCATGGGGAGGATCTCATCCCAGTGCCATGTTCCCATGTTCCTGAAGGGTTGCATTTATCCCTTACATACAGTCCAATTTCAAACCAAGTACCCATCGTGTTGTCTTTCATGGTGTTCACGAATTGGCCATTTATGGTGTCCTTTGAGCCCACCTAAAGCTGCCTGAAACCTTAGTTGATGTCAGGGAATGAATTTTGGGCCCAGTGGATGTGGGAGGCTTTGGTGCCAGTTTTGGCAGCCCCGCAAAGGAGCCTGGCCAGCGTTATCACTGCTCAAACGCTCAGCAGCCCTGAGCTGCTCTGGCCTTTCTGTGTGTTAGAGATAACAGTGATAAAGCAGGGGAAATACCTGCTTGTCTTACCAGGAACAAGTGGAAGTTTATGGCTGGCCGTGTTCCATAAGCCACTTGTAGCCATAAACCATTGAACCAGCAGCTGGAGTAGGAGCATCCTGTAATTCCCAATCCATTGCCTCCGTTTCTCAATGTTTGTTTCTTCTGCCCGAGGTGATTTTTTGGCCCTGTGCCTTTGGGAAGTGTTGTAGGAGAGTCCTCATGGATGTTGATCTGGGTTATCATAATCTGGTGTTGCAGAAGTAGCAGCTGTGGCATTCTGCACCCAGAAACCTTTAACCCCAGCCAGAAAACGTGGTGTGGAATGGGGGCTTTTCCCCGTTCCCAAGGTGCACAAACTGGGAGATGAACAACAAGAACTGTGCTTGCATGTCAACGTGGAAAACCCTTTTTATTTTGTTCTTTTCTAGAAAACTGTGTGGAATTTCAAAAACTTAACATGAGCAACTGCAGCCAAGTCTCTTTGCAAAATGCCACCTCTCCAGTGATGGAATTCTGGGAGTAAGTGCACAGAAACTTTATATTTGATCAGACTATTCGTCACCTGGCAATGATTTGATCATTTACACCTTGTAACCCTATAGCACTTAGGGGTGTGAGTTCAGCTGGAAATTTTATACAGCCACAGTCAGAACGAGAGTTTTTTAACTCTTTTTTTTTTTAGAGGATACGAGGAAAGGAATTCCATATCCTGAAAGGACATAGAACAAAGTGTGCTACTTGCTCGGGAGCTTGGCTCCTGCTGCTGGAGGAAAGAGCCTCAAACCCATACTAATGAGGAGGCAAAGGTGAAAGAAAGAGGATGATTTACAATATTCCTTTCTTTCCTTTTCTTTTTTTTTTTTTTTTTTTCCCCCCAAATATTTCTTCCCTTAGGAGTTTGAGAGCTGCATCCTCATCCTTGTTTCAGCTAACTCATACCCTGGCTTCTGTATCTCGTTATTTTTTAAAGGACTGTGTAAGTGCTACTTATTCAGCCAGAATAACAGAAGAGTTTAACTCTCTCCTGTCCCCCTGACTCCGATTTCCAGTTAGACTGAGACAAGAAAATCATCTGTTTCCAAAAGATGATCTGCTTTTGCGGTGACATCTTTTTTCCGACTATAAATATTTGATCAGGGCAGTGTGGTCTCCCATTTGCTCCTTGCAGGGCGTTGTGTGTGTTAAGCCAGTCACAGAAATGGAATGTTGCTTTCAACACGGACTGGTTTCACAATTCAAAGCCTGTTACAAAATGCTGGGTTGCTGCAATTTCTTGAGGACCCATTAATTTTATTTTTAAGACAGAGCCTTACTCTGAGGCCGTTTGGTGTTCAGGACAGCAACAGCTACACTTTGGAAGAAGCAGGAATTAAAACTCCTTGAAGGGAGAGCTCTACAAGGACACAATTTCCTTGAATCTTAGGATGTGCTGTTGTCTGCCTGAACCTCTTTTCCTTGCTGCATCAGTTAACTTAGACTTCATGGGTTGTTTCAGCAAATAATACTGTTTTATTTAAAAATAAAACATCCCCTCCCCAAATAAATTAAGCCTGAACAATATGAGACGTATGCAATCCCTGGATAAAACTGAAATTTTATTTTCTGTTCAAATTTTCAATAATCTGAACACCTAACAAATCAAAATATATCTACTCCAGCGTTTCAGAACAAACAAGAGTTTCTCAGGTGCCATCACATAATGTTACAGCTTCACTTTATTTTAGCAAAAATCTCTTGGTTCTTTGGGATAACGAGAATTAAGGCTTCGTATCACTAGAGTCAATGAACAAAATATTTTCTCAAGCATTAACCAATTTACCCCCTGCATTTATACGATTTTTCAACAATATTCCCAACTCAGCCACTGGTGGGAACCCCAGTTATCCAGAGAAGTAGGAAATGTTTGATTCCATTACATGGAGGGCACAGAGCAGGTTTTATACTCTCATATTTCTGTGGTTTTGTGGGCTTTGTGTTGGTGCTCGTCTCTGGATCGCCTGAATTCCTGTGTCGGTGTTATTTTGAAGCACATACAAAGCTGTTTTAGGCACTTCCCTTCTCAGAGATCTCTAAAAATGAAGCTAAACAAGATTCTGTGGCTCAACTTGTGATCAAGTTGCAGTGGGTTTTAAACCCTTCAATTTTGGAGCATATTTCCCTACCTGATTTTGGCTAAGTCAGGAATGAATTATGAAGCTAGAAGGGATAATCAGATTTAGCCTTTTCTCTGACTGGGTTTACAGTCTTGTGTATAAAAAGTTGAAAATACACTGTCCAAAGCTCTTAAAAATCACAAACACCAAAAGAAAAGGTAAATGAAATAGTCTGTTATTTATTTGAAACTTCTTTCTTTATTGTGTCACAGGCAAACTTCTTGTAACACTAACACTTTCCTGGCCAAAATAACTTAAGATATTAAACTTATCTGCTTTCTCTGTCCAAGCAAAACTGGAGTTGCATAATTTTGCAGACAGAAGATAAATGTACTCACTTCCTGCTAAGGAAGCTGTTTGCCTTGTTTAAAATTTAAGTAGTTATGACGTTGCATTGCTTCAAAATTTAAAAAAAAAAGACTTGACAATTTAGTTTCCAAGTGGAAGAATGAGCTTTATTAAAAATCAGGAGTGATTTTGCCTTGAAAGGACTCATTGGAATTAAGACTATAATTAAATGACACGTCTTAAATATCAGACATAAACGCACAGCAGTGGCCGTTCCCCATAAGCGCGCAGAGCAGATCCCAGAGCGGTTAATACAAAGTAAATATTACTGGAACAGTGAATTTGTTTGCCAGCAATGTTATTTCCCTCAGCCAGAGGTGGTGTTCTCGTGATGCTGCTTTACTGCGTTGGAAGTTCTGGTGCCAGGAGCCGCAAACTCGTTGCAAACTTGTTGAAACCATGAGCGAGAGGCGAGTTGCCGGAGCGGACTGAGCAGAGCAGCTGCTCTGGGCCGTTTCCAGAGCTCATGTGGGCAGTGCGTGAGGATCCTCCTTGCTGCAAAAACCCCTCTCAGACCTGAGGTTATTCGCATAACCACCAGGTTCCGTACAATTAATTAACTACAGTTAATATAATGAATTAAAATTAATTAAACAATACAACTGATGCCTGGCAAGGGGAGGGGGAAGCTCTAGGTTTCTTCTGAACAACCATTGAGAACCTTTACTCTTTGCTCCCTGCAATGCCAAGGCTGACATGGAAATTCCTCCAAGTCGTGGCCACAAAAAGCCAATTTATTGCGTAAAGGGTTGGCTGTGGGGAAAAAAAATTGGGGGTTTTGTGAGGGTTTTTTTGGGTTTTTTTTTTGTCTGTTGAGCTAATCTGTGGATTAGAGTGATGATTATTGTGCACAGTGATCCTGTTTGCTTTTTCTAAGTGGGCTGGTTTGCATGTAAAACCCAGTCCTGCATTTGTAAAGTGTCAGGCTGATGCTGCAGCTTTCCTTTCAGAGCTGTATCACGTTGCCACAGCCTCTTGGAGTAATCACAGTGTCTTCAAGATGGTTTTAATTAAACCCAGCCTAAGGAGAAGAGTGCTTGAGGAAGATTCAGTAATTCCCCAGTGTTTTAGCAGTGCTCCCAGTCTGAGCTGCTCACGCTGAGGGAGGTGCAGGTTGCTGTGTGTCACACAGGATTTACATTCTCTAAGTGCCAGCAGAGGCTGGGAGCAGGGGGACAAGTTTGATTTGGTTTTATGGGCAGATGGATACACCAGGCCTAAAACATCTTCATTTCTGGCTTTGGAAAAAAATCTTTTCTCTTTTAACTGGTGATGCTAAGTCTTTTCCACCAGCTGTGCTGTAAAGCTCAGCCCTTATTTACCCATGACTGGAAGTAAATCCAAATCCTCAGCTGGCTTGAGGATTGCAAACAAAAACTTCAGCCTTTCTGCTGAAATATTTGTAGCTTTTGCTGCTTCTGTGACTCCTAAAGCTGTGGCTTGACTCAGGCAGGGACTCACCCACGTGCAGAGGTGGCAAAGGATGCCTGGCAGTGCCGTGAAGCTTTTCCACTTCCCCTTCCTCAGGTCTGCAGAGAGGATGCTGTTCCCTTGCTCCCTGAGCAGGTGCAGCCTCACTTCTTCTGATAATTCATCCTTCTCTACCTGCTTTGATAACTGAGTCACACAGAGGGTGAGGGTTTAGTTTTTGTCTTGCATGGATTGGTCACTTGTTCAAACAAGCAAACAAAGGATCCAGAGAGAAATCCTGCAGTAGGTCCTAGATGCTCTTTTCCTCCTGGAACACTCCAAAGAACTCATTAAACTTCAAAACTTAAAATATTTTTGTGAGCCTGTAATTAATAACCACTTCCCTGTAGCTGCACAGTGAAAATGGTCTGATCCTGCTGGAGGAGCAGCAGGCAAAGTCTGGGAGTTTGGCCACTCTTTTCTCCTTTTCCTGCTTGGAAATATCTGTCCCTGTTAGTGTTTTAAGACCTCATTTGAGTGAGGAGACTTGCCATTGACAACTGATCAAAATTAAGGGATTAAAGTGTTTCTTGCTTTACTCAAAAAGGCCTTGCAAGCCACAGCCTTGAGAAGTTCCACTTTCTGTGTGTACAGTTTCTAAGATAAGCAGCTAAACTGATAAAAATTCACTTTTTATTCCTCAAACTCTCTGCTGCTGTGTTCCACAGGACAGACAAGAGTCTGAACCTTCACTTTCCCCTTCATAGGGGTGCCAGCATTCAGAGACTGACCTGTTTTCTCCCTTTGTGGCATCTCCCTGATTCCAATTTCATAGTTTATTCGTGGATTTTCTAAGAAAAAGCAATCATCAGAGTTTCAAGGTGTGGCACATGGAATTTTTAGTGTCCAAATGTCAAACCTAGTGGAAGCTGCAATGTTGATAGTTATTGATAAAGCAGGATATTAAAGAGCACTGTGGCCATAGGTGAGGGTGTATTTATAGGAATCAGAACACGGAGGAGATGCTCTGCCCCATCACTTTTCTGCTTCCCTAGGAGAGGGAATTGCCTGGCAGATGTGGGGGCTGCAGCCCTGCCTGCGTGTTCCTTTGGCTGCTGCTCCAGTCCGTCACCACGGGCAGGAATTTGAGCTTTCCAGTGCCTGGGAAGGGAGCTGGACAGAAAGAGGACCCAAGGTTTTGTGCCTGATTCCACCTCAATAGTTTTTTATTGGCTGTGTGGCAACAACTTAGTCCTCTGCTAAAGGAGGTCTGGTTGTTGGCCTGTCACTCTCTGGAGAGGGTGACACATCCTTAGCGTTTCCAAGCAAAGCCTAGTGAGAAAAAACATCGGTTTTGTCTGGGCGAAAGAAAAGGAAAAAGCACAAACCCTTTCCTTGCAAAGTCAAAAAAGAGGTTTTTCCTGTTTCATTCAGGCTACAAATGAGTGCAGGAGTCACACTGTGGTTAATCCTCGGCACACTGAGAAGTCAGGGGCGAGCTGAGCCTGGTCCTGCGGCGCTCAGTAGCCAGGGGACTCAGCACCGCTCCGAAACAGCCCTTTGTGGGTGTCTTGTAGGACACTGAGCTGTGCCAGACCCTCCTCTTGCTGCCCAGTTCATAAGGGGCCGTGTGAAAATTGCTTTTTGTTTGGAGCCACGTGAGCTCTCCGTCTGGGTTTGCCTCCAGATCACCGACTTTGCCTGACTTCAGCTGAAAAAAAGCAAATGGGATAGGTGTCAAAATGCTGCCAATTTCTCCTGTACTGAGGGATGAACCCTAAGCCAGGTGGATGAACTTCCGTGGTTTTTGATTTTTACGTTTCCTGTTGTACGTAAAACTTCTGCTATGGATGATGAAAAAGTGACCTTCAAGTTTGCAAGTTCTCCTGGCTTTCTACTACTTTGGGAATTTGTGGCATTTGGTTGGTTCCCGTGTTAAAATAGGGTCAAGTTTTGGCTTGCAGCGGTGTCAAAACCAGAAATTAAATTTTTTGTAGCAAAAATTACTCATGAGCCACTTAAAATATCCCTTAATTGCACAATTGTCAAAGTTCTAGAAGTGCTATTGTTACTACTTATAGTAGGTAAACGTGCACAGAAGCTGAGTGAGGTGCTTAAACGATGATCTTTAGAAGCCTCTGGCTTAGATACCCAATTTTGCTGAAAAATGGTAAATCTGTCTTATTTCTAACAAAAAGGGCATTTCCATTATTGTGGTTAACGTAGGAATGTGTGTTTACAGACGTGTACATCTGTAGATGCAGGTCCTGCTATTGCAGGGAAAGAATTACAGGAGAGAAGCACATTTTGTTTGAAGGGGTAAAATTACTACAAAGTGGAAGGTCTAAAATAGCAAAACCTCAGTGGTGCCACGATGGGCTTGGCCAAATCAGCCGGGAGCAGCGCGAGCCAAAATAACCAGGAGTGTTTCTTCTGCCTTTGCCAGGCGTTTCATTGGTTTCTCATCCGTTGGTGGTTGCTGGGTTTGTCGTGTGGGGCTTTTTTAGTTTTTATTTTTTTATTTGTGTACAGAACCCCTCTACTGAAAGGCCTCCCTTCAGCTAGATCTGGTTTGATGCAAGTACAAAACCAGCTCATTCCCTTTTCCCTGAGTTATTAGGTCCAGCCTCCTACCAGCATCTACACAGACTTTGAAATCTTGTAGAAAACTGAAAGTAGGAAGTATCTACAGAAACTTTTAAATCTAGAAAACTCAAAGTAGGATATTTCTGGTGCCATTTGCTGCCTGAAACCAATTAGTCCCCTCCAGTAACTCCCCTACTTGAGAGATCCTGCACAGGACAAGATGGGAAGTCACATCCATGTTTCACAAAGTTGCCCACTCCAGGAATTATTTGCTTTACTGGTTGACCACGGGAATGGGATGTGCAAGTCTGGGTGTGCAAACGAATCACATGGAGCTCTTCCAAGGCGTATTTTTCAGTACCTCTGGAATCCCTTAAATATCCAAGTGGCCTTGTAAACAATAGATTGTTATTTCCAACTGTCCAAGAATATGCCCATTACTTTTATTCCCTGTCTTGGAATCGGGAATGTGAAGGGCTTTGGCGAGAGGGATTTTAGAGATGCACAAGTAACTGAAACCATTGCCAAGAAGGAATCACATTCCCCTGTTTTTTGGCTATCTCAGCATGGATGCTGTGTAAAGGACATATTTCCATGCAATTCATCAAGCCTCTGTCTATTTTTGGCTCTTGGAAAAGTATCATCATAAGAAAAATCAGATGTCTAGACACTTTTTAAGAGTATTTCCCAAGTATGGCTTTGTAGATTTGGGGCGTTGAAAGAAAGGGTGGTTCCTTGGGATTTTAAATCGAATTAAATTTTTTTTTATTATTTCACTGTTCCCTACTATATTCTTATATGGCAGCAAAATTGCTTTGCAGTGTCAGGAGGACTTCCTGAGGAAACTCATTAAATATTGCACTGGAATTCCTGGAGAGGCTATGGAACACCAATCAGTGCAGGCCTGGGAAGAGCAGTGTGGGCACAGCTGTCCTCTGGGTGCGAAGGAAATCACTGATCGCTCCCCCAAATCCCTTCAACAGCTCTTCTTTAATTATTTCCTATCCGATGTCCATAGGTTTCACTTCATACATGAAAAAAAGAGTCCATAGAATTTATCTGGATTTAATTAATAATACTGTAATTTGCAAGTGCTACAGCAGAGTGATATTTTACGAAGAGCCAGGAGCTGCAAATGTGGACAAAGGATTGAGACCTCCCAAAATAGCTCCTGTCCATTTGCAGCTTTCTTTTTGTCCCTCTTGGGCTACAAGTTATTCTTTACCCCTTTTGCCCCTGCTCCTTTTCATGTTTTAGGGTTTTTTTGTGACTAAGGTTTAGTCCAGAGCCAGTGAGTATAAGAAATATGTTGACAGAGGAATTTTTTTCAATTTTTAAAATTGTTTTGCCGGTCTGGTAATGGTTTTCTTTTGGCTGTTCTGTGAGGAAGAGATAAGAGCTTATCACCATTCATTTGTTACATGAGTTTGTAGCCAAAACCTCCATTTTACAAGAACACGCAGTAGTTCTCAATATTTTGTGCTCCATAGTTCTCATTTGATGAACATTTAATTAATAGTGAAAAGCTGAGTACAACTGCACAGGTTGTCTAAAAAGCTCCACACAAATTCTGAGAGGCATCAGCTTGACGTGCATTTCTTCTGGGTGCTTTCAGTCCACAGCTGGTGCTGTGTGCTGAGCTAATTTATACCACTCAAGGTGAATAAAAAGGGAGATTTTTGTCGCTGGATGACTTCTTCAGAGAGGAGAAGAGGGAAAATTACAAAAAAAAGCCTGAAGGAGTCATTGGATATATTGGGAAAAGAGACTGTAGAGCAGAGGTGAGTGGAACAGCACAAAAAGTGATTTAACAGGATTAAACCCTTGGATTTGGTTAAGGAGAAGTTGCCATGACTTCAGTGAAAGAGGGGTAAGGGAAGTAGGTCAGGAATGGTTATAGGAATGGGATGTTCTGTGTTTGTCCCTCACTGTCTCAGTGGGAGGGAGACAGACACACACATGTAAAAATGAAAAAAACAATATATATATATATACACAAATAACCTCAGTCCTGACCTTAATGAGACAGGGGTTGACACAAGAAATGTGTGTCGTTTTTTTGCAAGCTGTAGTAGAAATTTTAGAGAAAAATCTGTGGAGAAAAGCCTAATTTTGCTGTTTAACTGGATGTTCGGAGAAATGGGTAATGAATGGAGCAACATTCAACCCTAGCAGGAATTTAAGGAGCAGGAACTAGTCTGAAGATCAGCAAACGTGGCTCAGCCAGGAAAGGTTCATTGTGTTATGTGTAGGTCCCACTGGATCTGCTGGGAGAGGTAAATATTTCAGAATAAAGCTGTAGCTGAAGGATTCTTGCTAATGTGACCACTGGGAATTGTCTGTCTGCTCCTTTGAGAAACAAGCCAAGTACGGAATTAAGTGGATTTCCAGAAATGAAGTCTTACACCTTAAAGAATCTCCAATAAATTTCTCTCAATCTGTAACCTACAGATTATCTTCTAAAAGCTGAACTACCTCTTTCTAATCCCTGAGCACTGACGGTCGGTGAGTACAAGCAGGTATCCAGCAATACCTACCAAGGGTAATTTGTAGCTCTTTCAGAAACCTGTGGGTATATTTCCTATTTTAGGGTTTACACAAAACCTTAAAAAGAGAGGTTTGGACACTGCACAGAGCCTGCAACCCTTGCTCTGGATGTACAAATTCCAGAAAACCCAAAGTGTCAGCTCATGTTGACTAGCAGGGAGAGTTTGGCATCCAGTCTCTCTTGATTTGAAACACTTTTGGTGACTAAATCTGCAACAAATCCTCTGGGAGACTGCCTTTGTTGAACTTTGCAGTGGTAGGTGTGCTTGTTCTGGAGGCGTTTCAGCGATCGCCACACCGCTGCACTGGGAAAACCCCTGGCACAACCAGCCCCTGTTTAGTTTCCCGAGTATCAGGCTCTAGAGGGGGGGAAAGAAAGTCTGAAAGGAATAATTTCTTTATGAGGCATTCCCTGAGTCAGGTAGTCGCCCTCCATGTGGTTGATGCTGTCACTGTGCCGCTCTTGCCCATGTCATCATCACGTCACCGAGCTCCTCAGGGGAGCCAGACAAAGCAGGGTCAAGCAGTAGCCAGCATGTCTCTGCTTCTCTCCTCCTCTCCTACTAATCCCAGAGCGTAGAATTTGGATGGAAGTAAGGTCAGAACCAGTTTAATGCAGCTTGACTCGTGTCCTGCTGAATTCTGACATTCGCTCGGTGTGTGCTCCGTGCAGGAAAGGAGCCGTGTCCGGCCCTGGGGCCAGCACAGGGAGGACCTGGAGCTGCTGGAGAGAGTCCAGAGAAGGCTCCAGGATGATCAGAGGGATGGAGCAGCTCTGCTGGGAGGAAAGGCTGGGAGAGCTGGGATTGTTCAGCCTGAAGAGGAGAAGCTTTGGGGTGGCTGAATTTTGGCCTTCCAGGACGTGAAGGGGCCAACATGAAAGATGGAGAGAGGCTTTTTAGAAGGGCCTGGAGTGACAGGATAAGGGAATGGCTTCCCACTGCCAGAGGGCGGGGTTAGCTTGGATACTGGGAAGGAATTGTCCCCTGTGAGGGTGGGGAGGCCCTGGCACAGGGTGCCCAGAGCAGCTGTGGCTGCCCCTGGATCCCTGGCAGTGTCCAAGGCCAGGCTGGATAGGGCTTGGAGCCACCTGGGATAGTGGAAGGTGTCTCTGCCCATGGCAGGGGGTGGGATGAGATGATCTTTAAGGTCTCTTCCAACCCAAACCATTCCATGATTGTGATACTCTGGCACTAAAAATCCTAAAGGTTATCACTGCTCAAATACGTGTTCTCTTCCTGGAAAAGGGAGAGGTCTCCCACACATTTTTGTTCAAGTCCCACATCAGAGGTGTGTGATCTTCTGTTACTCTTTGCTTATGCAATGAAGCTTGAGAAGTCTCCAGTTTGAGAGTTATGCTTTGAAACACAGTCCTGTAATTTATAGAAGAGGATTTTTAAGTGTTACAACTGAAAAATGTTTGCCAGCTTTGATATTTCCAGTACACAGGATGTTCTGTACCTGTTCTCTAGGACAATATTGCACCATTCTTTACATTTTCTGTGTCGAAGGATAACAAACCACACCAGAGAAGAGAAATCTTGCAAACCAGTACAAGCAAGAAATGCAGTCATGAGCTGACTGAAAAATTACCAACGCTCTCTTTAGGTTCATGTTATTGAAGGGTAATTTTCCTTTTTACCTTGATCTATATAAAATTCTTATATCTTTAGTAAAAAATCCCGAGAATTTCACAAAGTAAGCTGCCAGCCTTTTGGTTTCACAGTTCGATATCTAGCATTCAGCATAGATTTTTCGACTTTATCAATATCATTTCCAAAAGTTATCATATGAGTAGATAGGGCAGCGGAGAATATCTCAAAGCTTTAATATCTTGTGTACTCTGGTTCTTCCAAAACAACTTGTTCCTTCTCAGCTGTTTCTTTTCCACCCTGGAGTTATGCATGGACCTGCCTCTCCTAAATTAGACAGTAATTAGCTCAGATTAGACAGCCATAGGGAAATGCTTGACTTTCCTGACAGGTATTTTGGCACGGGAAAGCTCCTGGCACTTCAAGCATCCACAGAGGATTCCGGTGCATGGAATTGGAATCCTACAATTTTCAGAATTCAGTAATATCTGCTCGAGCTTCTGAGTCAGAACCTGCCTGTTTGCACAGGATATTTGAACACACTTGGGTGGGAAATAGACCAATAAATTAAAGAATATTAATTGCATAAAGCGCAATGAAAGAAAGAAAGATGGGAGTTTAGGAAATGTCTTTAAATAGAAACTTAAATTCACTTTCACACAGAAATAGAGGATGTCTGAAAGACATCAACCCTTTTCTCCTAAACTGATGGGAAATCTGTGCGGCACTGGCACTGAGGTGAGTTATGCTCTTCAAACAGGGGCTCAGTGACGAGGTTCACAAGGTAAATATGGTCTGGGTTTGAAAACTGCAGGGCTAAAATGTACCAAAATATAAAATACCAAAGGCCACTGTGCAGTGGCACTGCTCAGTGGCATCACTTTGCTGTCCTTTCATCCCCCCAGAGTGCTCTGAGGGCAGAGGCCGGCCCAGGGTAAAAGGGAATTTTGCCCCCTGCGTTGGACACATCCCCAGGGACAAGGGACCTCGGGAGGGCTCCTTGTTTGGGCGGTGCTTGTTGTTGGGTTTTTTAAAGCAAAGTGTCTTGGAAACTGCTGCAAACCAAAGTGGGAACATGAAGGGGCCTTCCTCAAATAGATTGAGGCTGTTCTTCAGCTTCCCAAACCATGAAATAACGCAAGAAGTACCTCAGGGCATTCCTTTCAACAACGTATTGGCAGCTGCTAATCCTCTTTCTACTCAAGAGCCTGCTCCAGCTCCTCACACTGGAACACTTTATTAAAAACACTCTTTCCCAGGAAAACCCAGTGTTCCCATAGCCAATAGAGAGTGTGTAAGCTTTCAGAATGTTTGTTTCCAAATTTGGGTGGAAAGGTTGCTCTTCAGTTATCTCATAACGTTCCCCTCTCCAGCGATTCCAGCAAGGGAGGGGAAGGTTTTAGATGTTTTTAGATGTTTTTAGATGTTTTTAGATGTATTGAGGCACCAAAGTGAAAGGTGTTTTAGCACTTCCTCAAACAAATTAACCCCATTTTTAGTAAGTATCTAATACTTGTTGAAATCATCTCCCAGTGGGATTTTATCTCTGTAAATTTTGTGTAAATTTTGCACGTGCAGCGATGTGAATTGGAGCAACAGAGGTAACCCTTGGCAACAGGGTGTCCCTGGCATGGAGGGAGCACGAGGTCCTTGTATGAGGTCTAATTTCTTCCTGGGTTTATTATTTTATGTGTGCTGAAGATATGCTGAAATTTTTCCTTTATATCTTCCTGACGATCCTTTTTTTTTTTTTTAAATCTACATTTATATTTAGATTTAAGTGAAATTTAAACCAGGCCTACTCTAAGCAGAATAAATCGACACTGCAGTAATTTTGTCATGATTTTGTTCAGCCCAACTGCACAGACCCTTGTCACCAAACCTCAGCCACCCTTTGGAGATGTGCCCTATTACTCCCCCCAAATTTATCTTTTATTCATTAGATTTCTGGAACTTTCACCACTTTTATTCTATGTTACAGATAGGAAGAAAAGTAAGAATCTCCAATAACATTTAGCCAATTTAAATTTGTGTGGCCAGAGGCAGTGAAACCTTCAAGCACAGTGTGAGACACAGCAAATCCACTCTGGTTGGGGTTTAATATCCTACTTAAAAGAAAAGAAATGCTGTGTGGAGTTAACACTTTGCTACTAGTGAATTAAAACCTTGCCCTGGTTTGAATTAACCTTTAATTCCAAACTTCCCCCCCATGGCAGTGGAGTTTGTTTCCCTCAATATTCTGCTCAAGCTGCTCCAATGCCACCAATCCCTTGGCTTCTCTCCCAGGCTCTGGGTCGGCTCACGGGGCTGAACTGCTGAGTATTTTTATACAACAAAACAGCACCCCCCTCAAACAGCTACAGCAGCAAAACAAGCTCGATACCTGCGATAAATATCATCCAACTCTTATCAGTTTCTCTTTTCAATCTGCCCAACAGTAATTGAGGATTTGCGTCTTTAGTGCAGGACAAATCTTTCTCACGGCGAAGTTTCACACAGCCCTAAGCTGTTGCCAGCAAATTCTGCTTAAACTGGCTTGTACCAAGCAGGGATTTTATGTTCTGGAGTAATTCAAATGGTTACCTGCAGTTGTACTGCCAGCTGCAGTGGTCCTCCAGGTTCTTAGGCTTTTGTCTATCAAGGAATGTTGTTGGTGTTTTTCATTTCTTCAAGTGAAGAAGTGGCAGCAGCGAATCCTAGTGAGAAAGATTCAAGACATTTCAATGAAATGCCTGTTAAGATATTTTTCATTTCATTCAAGGGGGTTTTAAAGACGCTCAGCTTTAATGAATCTTGATATACATAAATGTATTTCTTTTCACCCAAGCGTGGTGCAAAGCAGCTGAGCTACAGATTCGCTACAGAACTTTTCTTCAAATGTTTGCTCCTTCAAACCAGAGAGCAGCACGTTCAATGCTGGTTTGGCTGCTGGTTTCTTCATTCTGTGCATGAAGAGCTGAGGAGAGCAAGGCAGTGCAGGGCACTTGCAGGTGAGAGAAGAGGAGGAAGGCCTAGAGGAAGCTACACAACCTTTTATTGTTGTTGTCAGTGATTTATGCAAGGTCATGGCAGCTTTTAGATAGAAGCTGCACTGCTGAAGAGCAAAGAGCTGTGGTCTGACCCCTGAATGCATCAACCCCACTTCTTGAACACAGGGGACAATCATATTTTCAAAATGCTCCCCCTCTCCTATTATTTCAGTTGAATAACAAAAGAATAGGGGTAGATCTGACTGAACTGAGGTTTTGTGAGAAGAATTTCATATTCTGATTGCTCCCTCCTTTCAAAGCTTCATCCACTGCTGCTTGAGATGGTTCCAGCAGCAGAATTTAGGTCTGGCTTTAGGGAGAGCTGTGTTGTCCCTGCTGAGGAAATCCCTGCTGGCCTCGGGGCAGGACTTTCCCCTCCTTGGATCCATCCTTTGTATGTTATAGTTTAATTATAAGTTCTGGACTTGTTGCTGCTCCCTTTCCGAGGGAAACACCAACCCTTTGTTCTGCTGCAACAAAGGAAATACAAACCAATTTACAGCACTTCAGGGTAATTAAATCCTCATTATGGTGCTGACAGCTCCAGTTGATTGGCACCACGTGTCTGTTTTAAATGGGACCCGCGGGGATAATTGTGGTGAGCCCATTAATTTGCCATTTGCCTCCTATGACACTTTACAAAAGCATCAGGCCAAGAGTTCTGGGTGGGTAAAGGAAGTGTCTCTGCTCCTTGGGACTTCCCAGAGCATCCAGGAAACACCGAGCTTTGATTTCTGCTCCCAGGAATTGGTTGATTTAAAAAATCTTCATCTCAAGCCTTCACTGAAAATTATGTTCTTAAGGCAAAGGCATCATTTGATGTGTGAAATACTTCAGTCATGAGAGAGAGAGAGAGAGAGTAAAAACATTTATTTATGAAGTTGTTTTGCAGTTAGGGAAGAACAGTGTAGGAATTAAAGCGACTGGCACACCCATTTTGGAAAAGAAACCTTACTCATGTTTAAGTTCACATGCACATAAATAAATCCAAATAGCCATAAAAAACCTGGCTTGATTAAAACATAAAGAAATTTTTTCATCGTTATGTAACAGTGGCAATAAAGGTAAATGAAAGAAGTTTCCATTTCACAATTATTGCGGCCCAAGCACAAATATTTTGTCTCAGTTTTCATCTTAAAAATGTACTATTTTAAAAGGCCTTTTATTATTTATTACCCTATATTATTTATTCCCTTTTTTTTTCATATTATGCCAATTTTTGTCACGGTTCTCTTTCAAATAATTCCTATTCCAGGCAATCTAAGAATTCAAGGATTTCATTTGGGTTTTGAATGAGAATTTGTAAAGAGAGTGGACTTTTTCCTAGGCAAAATTCCACGTTCATCTGTCAAATAGCTTAGAAGAACTTGAATTTTAACGATGCGTTTCATCACCTCTCTGTGTAATTATGGCTCAGTGGTGCTGTTTGCAGGTATCAAATCTGCGCTTCCTCTTCTTGATTAAAATAATCCTTCATTAAAAGCCACCTCCCTGCATTTGGATGCATTTTGATGACAGAACTTCAGGCTCTTTGCAGGTCTCGGCTAACGGAGGGTGTTCCGTGCTGGATCACTTCTCTCCCAAATTATCTGGTGGCAGATTTGAAGAACAGAGATTTGAAGAACAAAGATTTGAAGGATAAAACTAATTCCTGGATGAGGAGGAAATGTGGATGAGGTGGCAGCAATTTTACATTTAAGAAGATAACATTCAAAAAGTTTGGGTTGACTCCCTGCCCCCCTTGTTTTTGACTGGGAGGATCTACCTTTATTTTCATTGGAAAATAAGGAGACAAACCCTGGGATTTGGCGTTTTAATTGTGATTTTTCTTTGCCCTGTTAATTCCGTCCTTCCCCAGCTAAGGAGGGAGCTTTTAACACGCATTTGGTGAGTGGCTGCATCCATCAGGAGCAGCAGCTGCAGCTCTTGGAGGTGTGAAACCTGCCCAGGTGCTGCAGCATCTGTACAGGCACCTGGAGAACCCGGGGAGAGTTCAATATTTTCATTTTCCCTCCATGGCTCCAGCTGTTGGCATCTCCAGCCTCCTGCTCCATCCCTACAGGCAGGGAAGGAATTTCCCTTCATCCTCACCTGCTGCGGGTGGCAGCAGAGCCAGAGCAGATTCCTCCCCACCTTTTACTTCATTTAAATACTTGCATTTCATGTAAATATTATATTTTCACATAAATATTATCTTTTGATCTATATATTTTATATCATTGAACTATTATATTTTACTGTCTGGAATTAGAGGATCAGACTTTATATCCCTGAATTTATTGCCTCGGACAATAACTGAACCGAATCCAAAAGGAAGAATTATTTCCTCTATTTAACTGTAAATTTAATGCTCAACCTTTCTACTAAATGGTAATGAAATTATCTGTATACCTATGTACACATTAATTATCTAATCAATTGAAACCAGGGAAAATCAATTAATTTGTTTTCACTCGCAATGTGGAGGGGCAGTAGTGCAAGTCTGAGGTCTCTGAGGTTGTGATAATTTATATTAACTTGGAACACGGATTTCAAAGAAATCTCTGCTCAGGGTGGTTTATGTCAAGTGTTAAAAACTTTTATGTGAATGTCTTTACGTGTGCATCTGTTGCTTTAAGCTGCTTCAAAAGGCCGAGGTTTTGAAAATATTTTAATGTTATAGCTTCCGTTGCAAAAGGAAGTTAATGAAAATTAGGTTAGCATGTAAGAACAAAAGTTAGTTGTTTTTTTTTTTTTTCTGGAAAAGGAATGAAATTGGAAAAACCATTTGTTAATGAAGCGTTTTCTTTTAGGCTCGTTTGTGTTGGGAACTAATTCAAACAATTTCTTTTTCTTTGAGGAAAAGCTGCTTTAAAATTAAAATTTCGTCACTGACCTGAAAAAGTGAAACATCTGTTCATTTCACTGAGAATAAACCCACTGAGAATATTCTGGTTTTTACTTTTGTCTTCCTTTCTACCTTAGCACGGGGCATTTTCAGTAGTGAGTAACGAGGAGTCCTTGGTTCAAATTAATTCAGTTTTTAACCCAGTGTTTCATAAGTAATGCTGCTTTAGTTCAATACTATCGTCTTTTTTTGTAATTGATTTCTTTTTATCCCAGTATTTCATATGTAATGCTGTTTTTCTTCCATTTTATCTTTTTTTTGTAATTAATTGTTTTATCCTAGTATTTCCCATGTAACGCTGTTTTAGCTCAATATTATAATTTTTTTGCAATCAATTCAGTTTTATCCCAGTATTTCATATGTAATGCTGATTTTCTTCAATTCTATCTCTTTTTTTTTTGTAATTAATTCAGTTTTATCCCAGTATATCATATGTAATGCTGATTTTCTTCAATTCTATCTCTTTTTTTTTTGTAATTAATTCAGTTTTATCCCAGTATATCATATGTAATGCTGATTTTCTTCAATAATATCGTCTCTTTTTTTTGTAATGGATTTAATTTTATCCCAGTACTTCATACATAATGCTGTTTTAGCTCAACACTATAATTTTTTTTTGGTAATCACTTCAGTTTTATCCCAGCATTTCATACATAGTGCTGTTTTAGTTCAATATCATGATCTTTCCCCCCTCTTCTTTCTCCCTGCAAGGCGAAGGGTGCTGGCAATTTCTGATGGGATTGAGCACATTGGGAATCTCCGCTGGGAGCTCGCCCTGTGCCTCCTGGCTGCTTGGACTATCTGCTATTTCTGCATCTGGAAAGGGACCAAATCCACCGGAAAGGTGAGACTGAAATTCTGTGCAGCACCTTTAATGTGATGAGCTCCAAACCTGTGCTGGCATTAATATTTATTTCCATCAGAACAGGAGAATTTTGCATTGCTGTGAGGAGCTACACTTGGGGGTGTATAAATAGCAAAACTGATTGTAATTAAGAGTTGGTTGTGCTCTGCATTTTTTTGGTGCATTTGCATTTTTGTGCCTCTTGGTTTCATGATTTGCTCTTTCCCTAATTCTCTTAGGTGAGGCTGGGTGGTTTTGTTTTATTTTTGTTAATTTAGCAATGAGCTTTACTGGCCGGTCCTTGAACTCTGAAAGCAGGTTGTGTTGATTTCTGTGCACAAGTTCTGCAAAATTTGGATTTTGCCCCAAACTGACAGGAGTCAAAACTCTCAGTCCCACAAAAGAGTCACTGAGAGATTCGATGCACATAGACAGAGAATTTAAAAATACAGATGGAACACCAAGAGCAGAAATAATGAAAGCACTCAGAGAAGGGAAAAATTACGGGGAAAAATAAAAATATGTAGCACTTTTTGAGTGAATGCCCTCAGTACTGGGAGCAGGGAGAGAGAGCCATGGGACGAGGGAGAGGCTGCCCCTGGAGTAGTATCAGACACAGCTCTGAGTAGAATCTATGAATAATCAACTACACAGAGAGAGGAAAAGAGCCACAGATCTGGAGGGAGGATCTAAATAAAAGCACTGATTTCTCATGTTGGAACTCAAGGAAACCAGGAAAAAAACTGGCAGATTGAAACATGCAATTTTCAGCTGTTTCTTACGTAGCTTGGGTTGTGGTTGGGGTTTTTTTTGTTTGGTTCTGTTTTACTGGCCTCCGTTTACAAATGAAATATTTGAAACGTAATTTTTTCCTTTCAAATTAAGAAAACGCCAGAGTGGAATTTTTCAGCTTTGTCAACTGCACCCATCTTTCATCCTGTCAGCCTTTTGGCTGCTCCTAATTGCTGATTCCGGGTGTGTTTGCCAAGTGTGCCAGTCACTCTGGTGCTGCACTTCCCACTCAGGCGTTTGCACACACACAGGGGCTCCTGCAGCCCTACTTTCACCGAGTCCCTGCAGGGGAAAATGCTCAGAAGGACTGTCTAGGGATGGGGGGGAAGAATGAATAGTTTAGAGGAGGGAGAGGAGGGGAGAAATCCTAAAGAGAGGAACATGGAGAAGCAGAGGTGCTCTAAGGGGATGGCGAGATAAATGTCGCCACGCCTTTGACGTGGGCACTCCGGGGGAGTGCACAAGTGCTTGGGAGCTGTCTGAGGGGCTGCAGCTGGCAGGGAAGGAATGAAACTGAGCAAAACTGGTTTTTTTGGGTTTTTTTTCCATCAGAAGGAGTGTCTGAGGAGGGGAATCTGTTCTAGCATGGTTTAATCTGCCCCAGGGGTGCAGGGAAAAGCTCCGTGTGCGCACGCACGCGAGGCTGGGCCGAGTGCAGGTGCAGAAATGGCAGTGGGAGCAATCCTGGGCTCAGAGGAAGGGGCTGTAGCGACTTTGGAAAGGATTTATTTCACGTTTCTGGAGTTCACATCGAGGATTTTATTGTTCTTGTTTTGTTCTTCCCTTCTTTCAGTTTATGTCATTTCCCCAGGAACAGATCTTGTGCTTTGAGAGTGGTTAACCTGTCTGACCTTTTTTTTCTTTTTTTTTTTGTCTTCTTTTTCTGATAGCTTAGCTAAACCCTCAGCTTTAGGCAGGTGGAATAAATTGTCTTTGATTTTAGTTCAGTGTGGTTTTGATCACCACCTCTCTGATGAGGTCAGCCTGAGAAAGAACAGCCTGTCTTGGCCACGTGAAATGGGATGCTGAAGTTTTCAACAAGCAGCAATAACTTCCAGCCTTGCAACAGAAGTGCAAAGAAAATGGAATTAATACCCGATACCCAGCTTTGTAGGTCTCAAGCTTGAAACATTTAGATCAGGGTTCTGAGAGAGGCAGACTCATCATATCCTTGCACCATTTAAATCAGTTTGCCACGAGCAGCTGTTCTGGTTCCAGAATCCTGAGGAATTCCTGAGGAATGGTAAATTCCCGCATTTCTCAGGAGACACTGTGGTATCCATGAATCTGCCTTTCCAGAGTGTCCATGGCTCTCAGTAAGGGTCTGTCCTAACCAATATTGATGATTCCTTTTTCCAGCTCTGTTCCTATGCTGCAGGTTTTTTCCCTGGGCATAAATTTACTATTTATTAATTTAATGATTTCAATATTCTCCCACTTGCCACTTTTTCCAGCCTAATCGCTGGAAATCTGGGCCATGTCACTGCCTTCCCAGAGCAGCAAACTTCCCAGCTTCAAAACAAAAGGCAGCACTCAGGTGTTGGGGATGCTACAAAGGGATTAAATGTTCTGAAATATAAGTGGTGCAGCAGATTTCTGGGCTGCAGTTTCCATTTCCAATATAATGCCATTTCTAATATTCATATTTAAGCTCATCCAATCATAGGCTTTCCCACTAAATTGAATTTATTATATGCTCATTTCCAGGAAACATTTAAAATTGTCTTTCCGGGTTTTTTATTATAATAATATACCAGTCTGCTAAATTTATGACATACTTTAATTGGATTGAGTAATTTCAATAAAAAACCCACATGTATTCAAAGCAAAAAACTTCTCAAAGTTTTATCACTTTTGGAACTTTTTCAAAGGGAGGTGTCTGTGGGACAGGATAGAGAGAAAGAGGACAGGGGAAACAGAGGTGAAATGGAGAAGGTGAGGAGAGGCTGCAACTCCACACGCTTGTGCTTTGTGAAATATTCAGGAGGTTGGTTTACCCTCTTCCTCTTTTTTACGCTGCATTCTAAAGCATGGTGAAAAAAGAATCCAGGCCTTAAAAGCTGTTATAAAATAACCCCATCATTCTCCAAGCAGCACTACCACAGATCATGAATATTTAATGTTTCAGGATATTAAATATATTAAGACTAACATAAAGTTTAACTCCAGAGGAAGCGCTTATTACACTGTTAACAGGATGTTCCAAACTTTTCCATTACTGTTCTTGGAATCCACCACTTTCTCACAAAGCATTTCCATTTTCCATTCCAACGGATGTGAAACAGCAGAATAAATCCAGGTGATTCTGGCACCTTCGGGTGAAATGTATTTGTGCCTTTTCAGACTTCCTTGTCCTTAATTATTCAAGCTTTTCTTGCCCTGAATTACCCAATCTTAGATCCGAAGACATTCGTGGGCCCACTTTCACGTTTTAAATGTTGCATATATGCAAATTGTGGGGTCTTTCAGTGAGAAGCTCAAAATCAGAAGCAGAAAAATATGACAATGCAATGTCACCACGATTTGATGGACGTTGTGCAACTGGCTTGATAATGTCTCATCTCCATCTCATGGAGAAGAGTTTTCAGTAGCTGAGATCAAATGCTTCCAAAGATGAGGTAAGAGCTGTTTAGAAGAGTGAATAAAGTTAATTTTTTTAGCATTTAAATTATCATTCCAGTCTCTGATCGTTAGGCTTGGTTCAGTATCTGATTTGGCCAAAATACTTTTAATTGCTGGTTATGACAATTCTGAGTTTCCCTGTGATGTACATAGACTTGCTGAGTCTTCCTAATTTTTTGATCTTCCTATTTCATTAATGAGATGTTCAGGTAGAAGGGAACCTGTTCTTTTATGGGTCTTGATTATCCATTTATTAGTTTAATTAAATGTCCTTGTGCTTCAAACTTTGAGGGAGCAACACCAGTAGCTGCCAATGTATTTTTCCTAAATGACTTGCTGAAGGCAGTAACCCTCACATTTTCCTTTTTATTTTTTTATTTTCATGAGGGTTTTTGCAAACAAATCATTCCACTGAGCTCAGAGTTGTGTCTCACTTGCAGCAACTTCTGCCCAATTCCTTTAGAAGGGAGGAGCCTGCTGGAGTCAGGGTTACAGGAGAGCATTTTAAGTCTTCTTTCCTGCTCTTTCTTCTTTTTGGGTGCATCAACACGTCCCTGTCTTGTGCTGATATTCCTGGTCTGAAACCCTGGCAGGGACTTTGTAAAACTGTACAGGTTGGGATGGACCTTGGAATGTCTCTGGTGCAGCCTCTTGGTTAAAGAAGGTTCAACACTGAGCTTGGAACTGTTGTCTTGGTGTTTGGCTGCATCTTAAAGACCCCCAGGGACAGAGATTGCTCATGTCTTGGGGCAGCTCCTTCCAGTGCTTCATTTCCCTCACCATATGGGTCATTAATCAATTATTTCCTCCATCTAGTTTCATTCCAATATTTAATTTTGTTCATAGATTATTTCGTTTTTATTACCTTGTTACATTTCTGTTATCCAGCCCAGATCAAAGCCAGCTTTTTGTATCATCTGTGTGGCTACAGAGCATGGCTTTGAGTGTCTCCAATTATTGATGCACACAAACCAATTTGAAAAGACTTCTCTATTAATAATCTAAATTACTAGACTCAAATTAAAAAATAATCCAGCTTTCCTGCCTGGATATCTTGAGTGGCAATGAGAGCTCATCAGCATTGATGTGCTTCAGCTTTTTGTGCTGTAGATGAGGAAGAGTTGAATCAAAAATACTAAAAAAACCCCACATTCTTGCTATAATTTTAAATTTATTGATATTAGAACGTTTTACCCCACCCACAGGATATGAATTAAACTGTAGATCAGGTTTTGTCACGTTATGACTCAACACCAAGCCAGCATTTTCTGATGAGAAGCGTTAAAAGAACATTGTTGCTCCTCCAGGAGTTCATTGAGTGTTAGAATATCACACTGATTGTATGAACACTGAGACCAATTCTCATATATTTTGGGTCTTTTTGAATGGGTTCTTGTTAATACCATGAAAATATTCTTTTGCCAGAGCTAAACTCAAATAGTTCTTGCACAGTGATTTTCCTCTGCTAGTTACTGGTTAATAAGTGATGAGAAATCCTTCTCATTGTGCAGAACCAGCTGCAAGAGAGAAAAACCTCACAGGAATCCATTCTCCAGCATTTTCAGGAACTAATCTACATACCACAATCACTGAATATTATTCTATCTGATTCTGACTTCTGAATATTTTGATCCTTCCCTTCTCTTTGCGCTCGGTTCCCTGAAGTTCCACTTCATGCTGGTGTTAGAATGTGTTCACTTTAAGCTGCCTCTCCACTTGGTATATTTTAAAGCTGCCTCAGGAGCAGAGGCTCATAAATACAGAGGGTGATGGTGAGACGTGGGAGCAGGAATGTTGTAGACCCAGAGCCAAGAGGCTGGGATGTTCCAGCTGAAAGCTGTGGATGCTGCTCTAAAAGAAACCTGCTTGGTTTTTCAGATCATAGTCAACTTTGCAAATGTCTTGCACGCTGTCTCATCAAGCTTTTGTCGTTACTGTGGCTCTGTCTGTCACTTTTTACCCCTTGTCACTCTGCAGATGCTCCGTTAACCACAGCCCAGAGAGCTCTGCCTGCAGGTTTTGCTGTAGTACAGGAGAAAAAGCACTGGTGTAGCTCCTCTCTGTACATGAACATGAGCTTGATGCCTCAGGTTCTGGCTTTTACCTTTTTAAATCCTGCACTGCCTCGTGTGTAACTCTGAAGTTTCTTGCAGCCTGTTGGCTGCTGCTCTCTTATGCCAGATAGACAAAGCTTCTCCAAGCTTGTTATTCAAGGACACTCAGGCTGTCCTAGGCCCAAAAAGGTGGAGAAATTGAAGAAATTCCATCATTAGCTAAAGTTTTAATTGGCGAATTTATGCTGATATGCAAAGTAATCAAGCCTATGAAAGTCTGAAGAACTCGTCCATCTTGAGGTCCAGCTTGGATGTGGCCTTTGGCTCCCCAGGGTGCACCTTTGAAGGCCTTTCAGATAAATATCCACCTTTATTCCCTTACTCCTGTCTGGTCTCTGTTTCTAGGCAGCCACTCAAGGCATCAAGCTAAGATGCTTGGTTAAATAGTCCTATGAGTCAGAATCTAAAACAACAGATTAAAGATTGCACAGGATCTCCTTTATGGAGAGGCAGGCCTGGACAGTGCTTGAATTTCTGACTGTGAGTAATTCTGTGTTAATTGAGAGCCCAACTTTAGACCTGTCTCAGCAGCGCCTCTGACTTTTCACCTGATTCATCACTGGATATCCACTGCATCTCTCAAAAGGACACTGTTCAGTTTGCAGCTCATCACTGTGAGCCCTTAGAAATGACCTGGCAAGCTTTCTTGGTGGTGTAGTTATTGGATAGAAACATAAAAGGATGAGGGACTCTGGTATTTTCCTTGTCACCTTCTTCATTCATTTAAGTGTTTCACTTTCCACCACGACACCCCTGGAAAAGTTACAAACACCAGAGCCAAGCAGAGAACTTTCTTTTCTCAAAGGAGCAGCTCTGCTGCTGTAGCTGCCACAAGAAGCAGGATTTTGGGTAGAATATGTGCAAGTGAGGGCATCATTTCTTGTTTTACTCTTATGCTATTGATTTTTTTTTCTTTTTCCTGTGATTGTGCCAATTGCCTTAATCTGTAACGGTCTCCATCAGGTTCTAAAAGTTACCTTTAGCAAAACTGGCTAGATTCCATTCAGAACCCCAGATTTTTCCTGGTTTGAGCATTTTATTAAACCTTTACATGCAAAACTTAGACCAGAGTCCTGTGAAGGCTGCCGAGTGCATTTAAAGCTGTGATCAATATGAGGGGTTTCAGATGAACTTCATGAGGGAACTGGGGTTGTTCAGCCTGGAGAAAAGGGGGCTCAGGGGGGGCCTTATTGCTCTCTGAAATTGTCTGACAGGAGGGTGCAGCCAGCTGGGGTCGGACTCTGCTCCCAGGGAACGAGGGACAGGACAAGAGGAGACGGCCCCAAGTTGCAGCAGGTTTAGGTTGGATATCAGGAAAATTTTCTTCCCTGAAGAGGTGATGAGGTGTAGGAAGAGGCTGCCCAGGGCAGTCGTTTAATCCCCATCCCTGGGAGCGTTCAAAAGACACGTGGATGTGGCACCTGGGGACAGTGGTGGGTCCGGCAGTGCTGGGTTAAGGGTTGGACTCGATGACCTTGGAGGTCTTTTCCAACCTCAGTGATTCTGTGATTCTCTGAAATTATTTCTGTAACTGCACGGCTGCTGTCCTTTGCAATGCTGCACTGTTCCTCACTCGTTAATTAGTGCCACTGATCACTCTGATTTGCTGAGCTGGAGGCAGTGAAGGGCCAGTTAAGTGTCAGGACATTTTTGGAGGTCTGTATTAATTACAGCTATCAAAAAACCAGAGATGGAAGAGAACAGGTACAGCATGTTTGCCGCGACATCTTGACATAGAATCCTGTTTACAATAACAAAGAAATGTCTTGATAAGGAGTTTTGACATTATTGTTAATCTGTGAGTGTGATGGGCAGGAAGCAGTCACTGAAAACCTGACCATTTATAATGAATAAATGAGGTGGCCAAGGAAATGTACTAAAACATACTTAATTCACACCCACGTTTTAACCAGGTGTAACTAAAGGTAGAAAGTTCTGGTTTTTTTCACTTTATGGTGCTTCTGAGGACCACTTGTCCCAGGGTGCAGTTCTGATAAGACTGAATAATTCAATGTAAAATAGACAGACACCTGAGCTGCTGGGAGTTTATTCCAACAAATTAAACTCTACAAAAATATATAAACAAAATAAGGCTGCACCCGTAGTTAACTTTTGGTTATAATTTATTTTTCATTTTTCTGTTGAGAAAAATCCCCAGATTTTTTTTTTTTTTGAACCATTTAAAATGCAAAATGGGAGCTCTCAGGCCCTGGCTGGCTGAGTGTGGTGTCACCTCTCACTACTGAATCCCACATATTCCCCCCTCAGCTGTGTTTTTATAGCTCTGCTCCCTCCTCCACCTGCATTTGCAGGGCAGGGGAGCACGGGATGGTTTGTGGATGTTTCACTGTCCATCCTCAAAACTTCATTATCCCGACATAGCAAATT
>VZTE01001955.1:610338-634249 GCA_013397775.1 Eulacestoma nigropectus
TGTTCCCCCCCCCCCCCCCCCCCACACACACTTCCAGCTCATATTTCTTTCTATTTTGTGGATGATTTATGGCACTCTCAGAACTTGGACGGTTTTTCTCCTTTCTTTCCAAGGTTTTCTTGTCCTGGTTCTGAGGTGAATTTCAGTGCTCCTGGTTTGAATCTGGCTTTAGTGGCTTTGAAATCATCTACCACACTATGGGCAGGCTGGACAGTGCTTTTATTTCTGACCGCGGGTAATTTTGCGTTAATTGAGGGCCCAATTATGCACCTCTCTCACAGCAGCGCCTCTCTTGAGGTCAGAGGCCTCCCTTGAGGTTTTCTAATTTCCAGTTGTTCAAAAAACCACTGGCACATGGACCTAAAATAAGAGAATATATTGAACTGCTGGAAAACACAAGCAGAAAGAAAACTCTGTGTGTCAAGATCAGTGCACGGGAGAAGCGGGAAAAGTTCTGGGATTAGGTGGTTCCTTTTCCTTCAGCAGCAAAAGGCTGCAAGGTATCCATTGTGCTGGAAGACCCCAAACTCAGAGATGGGCTTTTCCTGCCTTTTCCCCCATCATTTTCCCTGCCCTCCCCTCAGGAGTTAAGCCTGGCTTGCCAGCAGTTAAGACTCAGTCACTAGTCCCAAAGAAAATTTATTTCTCAATAGCAGGCCCTATAAAGGCCTTAATGGATTCAACGAGGCAGAAAGAAGGAGCAAAAGGACAGAAACGAAAAAAAAAAAAAAAAATAAGAGAAAGATGTGTGGAAGGAGAAAAAAATAAATAAGTTAAAAAAAAAGAACTAGGGCCCATTGTAGGAGCCCAGGAAAAGGAACTGGGCAGCAACGATTGCATCTCCTGAAGTGTCTTTTGTTTTAGCCTGAAGTAGCAGCAAAGAATGGCCCTTCATGGCGAGGCTTTAACGCTCTGGCCAAGGCTGATCTCTGTATTCAAAGGGGGAAAGTAGAACATTCATGAGATGCATGCAGAGTTCCTGCTCTCCGCCTCCTCTGTGTGAGGTTTCAGCACTATTTTTTTTTTTTTTTTCCACTCTCCTGTGCTCTGAGCATTTAAGGACACCTCGGGTTTGTTGAACAAAAATAGATTTTTTGTGCTTCTCGGTGGTTTTCCCGACCTTCTGTTTGACAGCTAGGGAAAGTATCAAGTAGTAAACTTCAATCAAAATCGTGTCTTTGCGATTTCAGTCCTTCCCAGCTGCACCTTAGGGGGGGAAGTCCACTTTTATATGAATATTTAGAGTGGATCTAAGCCCTGGTCCACAGCTGAAGAGAGTAAAAAGTGTTTCAGTGCACTGAGGGACAGCTCAGGCCACATGCAGGCATGAGAGGTTTTGGGCAGAGAAATCACCTGGTCTGTCAACTTAAAGTATGAAAAAGCAGAAGGGATAGGGAGGAGCAGAGGGTGGAAGGCCAGCTGTGATATTTGCTGTGGCAATGCAGGGAAAATTGCTGCAAAATTAAAGGGAGAGCCCAAAGGCACAGATTAACACAGGAATCTCTGTAGGGAAAATGCACTGACTGGCTAAAGGTAACAAATAAAGATTATTTTTTCCACTGAGGTTCCCAGGAGCTTTTAGCCCATTATCAAAAATACACTGAGCCAACAAAGAGGCTTCAGGAACGTGACAGTTCCAGTCATTTATTCCCAGATGATCTCTCCATGGTTCATTTCTCCTCTCACAGAACCTGCCCTTCCTTAGCAGCTCTCTTCCCCCCACCCTGTAACCAGCGAACGATGCCCTGCAGCAGAGCATCCAACAGGAGCCAAAATATAAACTGTCCTGTTTATTATCATCGTTCATGCCCGTGTCAGGGCTAAAATATTATCCCTTCAGGTGTCTGGCACTGCTGCTGGCTGGGATTTGTAACTGGGGGTTTTCCAAAGCTGAGTTTCCCAAAACTATGTGGTTGCCATGTCCTGGTCTCTACGTGTGCACAGGATTTCTGCACAGAAATTGCAGTGAATATCGCTTTTCTTGAGTCTTGCTTTGTGAATTTGGAATATTATTTGCACCTTTTCTTCTGCAGGAACACACAGGGCATCTCCTTGGTCCCTCAGTTTGGATACACAAACATTTATAGCTTTGACTTTCCTAATGCTGCTCCAATTTCCTGTTTCTTCCCAGGAAGCAGAGTAACTACAATCCCCTATTCTCACACAGGTAGTTTGTCCTCAGCTTCTGCTAATCTTTCCAGCTTCAAGGCTGGCTCATTACTTGCAGTTTGGAAGCAGTTTTAGGTATCCATCCCCACGGCACCGTAAGCCAAGGTTATATTAAATCAAATCCCTGCCAGTGGGAAGGCAGTCTCTGCTTTCTGCAGCCAGCAAAGTCCAGATTCCTGGCTTTATCTACGATGTGAAGATGTCTTTGTAGTACAAGTTTTGTTTACAAGGCTGTTCTTGTGAGATTTACAAACTTCAATTCTGTATCCCACCCCAGTGTCAGCTCCCGTGGCTCAGATCCAAACTCACTCCCGGGAGCGGCAAAGCCTAATGGAATAAATTGCCACACGAGCGACAAAGGCAGCTTCAGGCAGCTGCTGGTGCTGGGCTGGTAACTAAAACACAGCCCCAGGAGTGAGTTGGCTGCCGTGCACCTGCTATTCACTGCTGCTGCTGGAAAAAAAACTTGTGTGGTTCGGAAAAGAAAGGAAGAAACTCAAAACATCCTGTGTAAGCTTGATTGTGCCGTAGAAAGCAGACGCTTCAGACAATTCGTAGATAGCTGTGCTGTAGAAAGTGTGAGACTCTGCTCCTAATTAGCTGTAATGAAAAATTCTGGCTTCTTTCCTGGGGGGGTAAAATATGATTGTTGCTAAGAGGGAGAACTACCGTGGTTGAGGTCAAGGAGGATTTCAGTGGTTTGGTTTGTGTGTCCCTTGCTCCTGGAGCGCCTTTCTGAGGTTGGAATCTCAGCGTGCCGAGTGTGGGGTGAGCACAGGGAGAGGCCTCTGCTCCCCAGAGAGAGACCCTTTACATCCACAGAGCAGCCACTCAGGGATCTCTGCTGAGCTGGAGGGATGAAGGGAGAGCTGAGAGATCAAAGCATTTCCCTAAGAGAGGAAAATAAATCCGTGGCAGTCACACACTCCCAAGTCACCCTGTCTTCCAGCCGAAGGTTTTTATCATGGGATCCCTCTCATTTTTCCTATGCATTGCGTCACCTCTTCCTCTCACACTGAAAACCTGCTCAAGCCCACAAATTAATTGCTGCAGTGTCAGACTGGTGTCCTCCAAGTCAGCCTTGAGGTGATTTAGCAGCTGCATTTAGAGGCTGCTTGGAGGGGAAGGTACAGAGCAATAAAGCCTCAATCAAGGTGTGACTAACTGGGTTAGAAGGGGCTGGAGTGGCCACAGGGAAGGGAAATGTAGAGAATTAGGGTCGTGATGATAAGGATGTTTATTAGTTTGGGTGGTGAGGCTATTTATTATGCTTTTGTTATTATACTTAATGCACAAGCAGCACTGCAAATGCTTCATGGTGAATCCATCGCTCAGCTGTCACCATGGTGATGAGAGCTCGTGTTCCTCAGTGGCTGAGAGGAGTTGGGCTCTCATCCTGGGGCCACACAGACACACCTTTTCCCACATAAACGGTGAGCTCTTCATCCTCCTGCAAAAGTCCTGAACTTCCCTGTAGAATCACAGAATGGTTTCGGTGGGAAGGGACAAGGCAGTTCATGGAATCAGGGAATACCCTGAGCTGCAAGGGACCCACAGGGATCATCCAGCCCAGCCCCTGGCCCTGCACAGACACCCCAACAATCCCAGCCTGGGCACCCCTGGCAGCGCTGCCCAAACACTCCTGGAGCTCTGGCAGCCCTGGGAATGTCACCATTCCCTGGGGAGCCTGGGCAGTGCCCAGCACCCTCTGGGGGAAGAACCTTTCCCTGATCTCCACCCTAAATCTCCCCTGGCCCAGCTCCAGCCGTTCCCTGGGTCCTGTGCTGGTCACAGAGAGCAGAGATCAGAGCTGCCCCTCCTCTGCCCCTCCTGAGGAAGCTGCAGCCCCTGGTCAGGTCTGACCTGTTTCCTTCAGTTTCATGGCTACGAAAACCATCAAAAGAAAGAAGAGGTGTGGGTGAGCTGTTGGGTTATCTTTGCCTGCCAGTTTACAAAGCGCTCTTCCCCCCATGATTTTAAGATTAAATGATGCTGTGGTGCCCAGACAACTGCAGAAGTGACCGAAAGATTTAGAGATGGCCACCAACAAACCTGCTGGGAGGACTGATCGAATAATTTTCAAAGAAAGTCTCACATATAATTAGTTATGGTGCAAAATTCTAGGGAAAATTCTTATTCCCATTGAATGAAAGTTTTATATTTTTAATATCTGCAATTATTTAAAATATTCTGCATTTATTTGGTGACTTCTCAAAGGCTACAGTTCCTAATTCCCTCCTCACCTCCTGGCCAGTCAAGGCCTGCAAGGTGACAGCAGCCTTTGGTTGATATATTGACCTTTTCTGACTGGCACATTTTATCTTTTGAGGCCACCTGAAGGAGGAGTTCTGGCTGGAAAACCTCCCCTCTAATCCTTTTGGTCATAGCGTTGTTTCCACTTCCCAGACTTCACCCAGCAGTCTTTTTTTTCCCTCAGTGCTGGTGTTCATTTGGGAGCGTGTGTTTGTGTTGTTTTTGCTTGTTTGTGGGGTTTTTTTCAACACGAGTGAGGAAAATCAAGGAGGACAAGAAAAGGAATCTTAGCCAGAGATGATAAGGGATGTTCTGGTAAATCCCTGTTTTCCTGGAAAACCTTGATTCAGTGAAACTAATCATTTTGGGGAATCTGATAGTACCATGAACACTCCTCCAAGAAACCCAGTTCCGTGTTCTCCAGGCAGAGTCAGAGGGCAAACAAACCCTGGATCAGGAGAATGAGTTGGCCAAAAATTTTGAGTCCGTTCCAGCGAGCATTTAAGATGTCACACGTTTTGGAGTGACAGGAAAAAAATCACCTCCTGCCCTGTTCTGACCTCTGCATCTCAATCTGCTTTAAGGTTAAACATTTTCAGGATGGGTCAGGACCTGAGGAGTGAGAGCTGGAAGGTCTGGCTGGAATAACTTAAAATTCCAGTTCATGTAGCGCCTTTCTGGTCCCCCATTTCTGCCTGTGTAAAATCAGCTGCACCACTGGAAATTCAGGTGCTACTGTGGGATAATTCTGACCCACTGTACATTATTTTCACAGAAATGGGGTTGTCATGAGGAACAGTCATCCCATATTAAATTTTTTTTAAGCAAAATGCAAACTTATATAAGTATATAAGTAACTAATATCATTGTCTAGTTTATTGTGTATGAAAGCACACAAGATGGCACTGAGAGGTCTGAAAATGCTGGAAGGTTCTGGAAAGAAACAACTTTATTTCATAGAAGCTTGAACATTTTAAACACCTTTACAAAATGGAAAAAAACCCCCCAACCCTCAGCTGATTAATTAGTCCTAATTTATATTTAAAATTCTTCCTGATGATTTTTAAAGTTGACTTTTACTTGATTAAATAGCAGTCTTTAATTCTGAGATATTTGTGGCTCTGCAAATTCCCTCCTTGATGGGAGCTCTACACAAACACTTTGCTTGCAGTGATGAGCTCAGCCAAGGTGCTGAAATTTCCTTCCTCCCCATCTTTCCATGCCCACAACCAGAGGGCAGCTCTTCCTCTTTGTGCACTTGCAAGTTAAACAAAAAAAAATCACAGTATAGCTACAGGACGCCATTATTTCACTGGTTTATCGCCACCATTTACGGTGGAGATAAAATAATAAACTTCAGCCAATGGTCTTTTCTGGGTAAAAACCCCACCAACCCCAAAACATCCGCTGCTTTTAAAGGAAAAACCCCCAACAAACACATTCCAGGCGCCAGGGACAATAAGAGTGTGATTTTAGCACTGGAAATCTGCTTTTGTGTTACGCTGGGAGAGCTGTGTCCGCTGGCCAAACTGCAGTGCTCTTTTCCCCAAAGGTCTCCTGCAACTTTCTGCGTTTGAGAAATTCCACCACAGACCTTCCCCTGCCTCCCAGAGTTATTTTGGGCACGTTGTGTTTACAACTGTTGGGTTTCTTGCGTGAGCAGTGTGGTAACAGCACATCAACAACGCGAGGAACACGCTTTCTAGCGAGGGGAGAGCACATTCTCGGGCGTGTTGGTGCTGGGGATTGCTGCAGCCTTCACTTTTTTCAACATAACTCCTCTAGGAACAGTTGGTGAGCGGAGGATTGATGCCGAGTGTGGAAAAATATCATTTTGGAGACTGAGGAAGCACTGGGAGGAGGCACTGAGCTCCCGAGTTGTATTTACTATAGATATTTATCTATGAGACAGATAAATGCTCTCATTCTTTGGCGTTTAATGACAGCAAAAATGTGATAAGGTTAACGAAACATTTCCAACAGCCTCTCGGTTTTTAGCTCAGGTTGATTCTTGTTTCGTGTGCATTCACTTGTGAACATTTGAAAACACTCCAGAGCAGTGACCAAAATCTACCCTGCACTGATTTGAACACTGTGTAATTTTTACTGGGAATTTGATGCTGTGAACTTGACCAAGGCCTATTCAGGCTGTAAGGAATCCTTGAAACATAAGGAACTGTGACTTAAAGACATTATTCCGGGATCCAGCCCATTATTTATGATCACTCCCCCTTTTTTAGAAGCTGCTGGCACATTATTTGTCCCTGATTAGGTCATTATTAAGCTGTGCATGTATCAAGAATGAACCTGGTTATCTGCATTTGCCATCACTTATTTCTTTTTAATCAGTTATTACTCGTAAATTTATTTGCCATTATTCTTTTTTTTATTTTAAATTTAATTTATGCTAGTGTTTCAATGCAGGTGCTCCCATAAATGATTGCAATAAGGGGATAAAATTCAGTTTCTACATTTTAGGTGGGCACTTTTGTGTGTTCTGGGCTCCAGGATTGGGATTTTTGGAGATGTCTGCATTATTCTGTTCTTGGTAGTCTTACAGATGAATGTTTTGGGGCAGGATCTGCTAATTAGAGAATTTTGACCCAAATACAAGGAAATCTATCTTTACATTAGCTCCAGACAGTAGTCAGATTTTTTTTTTTTATTACTGAATAAGAGGTCTGTAGACCTCATCCAAAGAGCCACCAAGGCTGAAGAGCAACTTTAACAGAAAGGAGACGGATCTTGATTGTAATGCTCCTGGGCAATCTGGAGACAAACCCAGCTGCTGGAATTGGCTGGCAGATAACACATATTTAGAAAACTTGGTGCTGCTTAAGGAATATTTATGGGGAGAAGCAGCTCATCGTGGAAGCGAATTGTTCAGCTGGGAAAACGAGCTGCTGCTGCGCATGGATATTGTCTGCCCTTGGTGCTTTCTCCTTGTTTTCCAATTTTAGCTGCATTCCTGGGTTTCTAACAGAGCACTTTTGACTCAGCCCTCCACCACATCTTTCTTCTCCTTCTTTTGGCGCTTTTGACTACAGGTGGGCAGTTTTTTGACCAGAGGATACCTGAAATGGAATTTGGGAAGTGCTGAAAAGTGTGTAAAGTCAGACCCGATGTAAAGAATAATTCTTGCTGCAAAAAAACCACGGAAAACATTTTTTTCCCCATTTTTAACATGGGGTCAAATATCCTAATAACAACTTCGACTTGTTTCATTTTTCATTCAAGAGGGATCTCCCACCCATTCAGTAAAAAAGAAAACCAAACCAAAATTAAACAGAGTGTTTTGGGGTGGTTTTTTTTGTTGTTTTTTTGGTTTTGTTTTTTTTTTTTTTAATTGACTCAATGAATTTTGGAGTGAAGTTTTCATTTCACTGTGAAGGAAACCGTTCCAGTGTGACTCAGGCTTTCATTTATTTATTTACTGCCTTCACCACCATGTGGAAAAAAACTGGGGCTTGCACAGCTCTGCCAGGCAGTGATTTTTCTGTGTCCCAGGCAATGACCTCAGTGTGATGTGGTGCTGGAAGTGTTCATTCCTTCCTGCACTTATTATTTCATGTGGAATCTTTTGCTTCCTGTGATCGCTCAGGTTCTCGCATCCCTTCACTGAGTGTCCTCTCCTGGCCCCTCTTTTCTGGCTCACCTCACTGAGTTTTCATTCCCAGTGAATTTTTCCTCTTTGATGCTTATTTCTCAGCCCTCAAATCTCGCTAAATTTTCTTAGCTGTTGGGGTTTGAATTCTCTTCTGCTCGGAGTGAAGCTGTCTGCACTCACACATGATTCAGTGGTAATTCAGAAGGAACTGTGCAGTTTATAGGCAATCTGGTTGAGGATGGTTTACTAGAATTATTCTGGAGCATGATTCCCTCTGTGGATAAACAAAGATGACAAACAGAAGGTGATGCTGAGTAAATCCATAAAACACACAGAGAAAATGGAAATATCAGCCACTTTGCTCATCCCAATTACACAAATCCACTTACCTGGTGTCCTGTTGCGTTTTTGCTTTAATTTCTTTTCCTGCAATTGAAATTTTAGCTTTAAAATGTAGGTGGACCTCAAATGTTTTCCCCCTTTTGACATGCTTTTAGAAACCTTGTGAGTCATTCCTTTACACCGTTTTATACAATTTCTCTTGTAAATCCAATTAACGTGGAAAATCTCTCTTTTCAGCTGTCACTTGTAGCTCCATAGATGGCGTAGAGTCAGACGAGCAAAAGCCTTTTTTCCAGATGATGCTGCAGGGAATATTTCACTTTATACCACGGCAGTTGAAAAAGAAAACCTTTTATAGTGTTTATCATCTGCTGCTACCATCTAGGGAGTCAGAATTTGTGAAAGTGGCAAATATTAGTGAGGCCAAGTCTGGGTTGACTGTGGCTTGTGGGACAATTTAAATAATTTTGATGGCAATCCTGCCCAAATTGGTGGTTCCTGGGTGTGCCTACTCAGACACCAGAGCTGCCAGGCAGGGGCACAATGATTATATTTTTGTAATTGTGCTAATATGTCCTCCTGGATAAAAATTACTCTTTTCCCTCTCACATCACCCAGTGGAATTTGGGTTCCTGAGCAGTTTCTCCACACAGGAGTGTGGTACAGTGTGGGCATGGTTGGGAGTTTCACTCTGGTTCTCCACGGTCATGGTTTCAGATAAATAAATGAATAAATAAAAAAAGTTAAATGACACCAGGCTGAAAATGCCACGAAAAACAAGGATGAGCAGAGCATGGGGGCAGGTCTGATTTCCCAAAAACACTTTAATAGCGAGTTCTGGCAAATCTCTGGCAATTCCTGCATTGATATTCCTCCTGTCTACAGCCCAATGGAGCAACAGAGGATTTTAGGGGACAGGGATTAACAAGCCAGAAATTTCCTGAAGCATCCAGAGAAATTGGATGGCACTTGGTTCATTATAGTGCAAACGAGCTTGAACACTGCAGCTTGCAGGGGAGAATTCCAGCAACTTCCTGGCCCCCATCTCATATTTTGTACAAGAATTCTGGTTCTGTGTTCCCAGCCAGAGCCAAGCAAAGGAGGGAAGTTCTCTGCTTCATGCTGCTGTGAGGAAGTGTGTGAAGCTCAGGCTGGTGTGTCCTGTAGAAGAGAGAAATCTGGTCTGGACCTCTGAGATTTCAATGAGTTTGAGGCTCAGTTCACTGCATGGAAATCTTCCTCCTTATTCTCAACAGGGTGATCCTGAATTTCCTATCCTCACAAGGCAGATCCCCCTCACCCTGCAGCATGATCTGGCTGGAGTGTTCAGAAAAACACCTTTTCAGTTAGGACAAGAAGTTCAGCAGTCCCAGGGGACGGACTGGAACACAGGCACACATTTGTGCTTTTAAAATCTTTCGGTATGAAAAGATGAAACTGAAATCTAGTTCAGTTCTCAGAATCTTTATGGTGCCTCACTCATGAAATCATTTCATAGGTACCTAGATATGTATTGATGAACCTTGAGTGACATCTATATCTCTTTAAGGTTTTGGTATTTAAATTTCCAGTGCTTGGTACTCAATTTATTTCCTATTCTTTGATACTTAAAGCTCGTGGCAGTCAATAAGATATCCACCCTCAGGATCTTTGGATCTAATTACTTTCAGTTAAGCACCCAAGTATAGTTCAGAGTTGTTGGGTGCGTTTCCACCTACTTGTGTGTCTAAAATGTCTAAATTTTTCTTCCAACCACGTTGTAAGAGGAGAACTTGGTGCAAAAACTCGCCTGCCAGAAATTTTTATTTTGTTTCCAACTGCTTAAACACTGGCATGGCTCTGACAAGGGTTTAAAAAAAGCGTTTTGAGCATTGGGATGCAAATGAACATGCCAAGCAATTAAAGTCAATTAAAACAGGATGCAGTGTAATTAGAAACAGTTGTGTTCACATTGATATTCAGAGAGGTTCGATGCGTTGAAAGAAAAGAAAACAATCCAGGAAACTTTTAATGCCCCGACAGATGTGATGGTGATGCTAATAATGGCACTGATTCCTAAATTCCCCATCCTGCCTCACCTCAGGAGCTCTTGGGAAGGGGGAGAAAATGGGAATTATGTCCCCCTCCCAACAAAGTGCATTTGCCTGTTGAAGTGAAGGAGAAGCTGGAGCTTTGCATGTGAAAACAGAAATTGCTGGGGTTCAGCACCTCAGAAATTTTGCCTGAAGGTGCTTTGTGTGATAAGGGTTCTCTATCAAATCCTGAGGAGATACAGATAGAACTTGACCTTTGGGCTTGATGAGACGTTTGTCCCTGAAGCACAGACACACAGGCAGGGCAGCCTGAAGAGAAATCAGTTTAGAGATTATGGGGTGACTGAGAATCCACTGCACAGATTGTTAAAATACACAGAATTAATCACTCGTTATCATGAGCATCATGTGTTTGGAAATAACATCCTTCCAGAGAACTCCCCAGTCTCTATAAAAATCGCTGACCCCTCCCACAAAACCTAAAGAGTTTAGAAGGGAGTATGGTTGGAGGACAAAAATCACCTGCACGAACAAAGGCATCCAAAGCACTTTTCCTCCAGCGGATGTGAAAACCCAGCGGTTTAGCTGCAGCTGGAAGAAAATCCTTTTCTGACGTCTATTTCTTGCCACAGGTCGTGTACGTCACAGCCACGTTCCCCTACATCATGCTGATGATCCTCCTGATTCGGGGGGTGACGTTGCCCGGCGCTTCCGAGGGGATCAAATTCTACCTTTATCCCGACATCTCCCGGCTCTCTGACCCACAGGTAGGACCGAGGGCTGCATATTTATTTGCCTCTCTGACTGAGAGAAAAACTGCAATAGTTTCTTGGTTTTCGAGAGTGCACACAGGTGTCTGCTGGGGAGGTGTTCCTTGTTGAATTGGGGATAGGGCTGTAAAGCCATCTTGTGTGTTGGAACAGGTTATTTTTTTTGATTGGAAAGTAGTTTGGTTGATAACTGAAGATTTTCAGAACCGGTTGCAGTTGGTGCTTCTGCCACTGAGGGACAAGAGCGTTGCCACCGGTTCGATGGGAACAAATTTCACTGGGATTTAGCCATTTGATGGTTCTTTGCTCATTCCAAATCTGAATTTATTTAGAATCGGAAAATTTAATTTATTTAGGTCGGAATTAATAGAGAAATTGCTCATTCAGGTGATTGCTGTCTTTATAGCAGAATATGCAGCCGAGGAGGAATGAGGTGCTCAAACCAGGATCTCTGCCTGTTTTGTCGTTTCCAGAGTAGAGTAGAACACAGAAATAAGGGATTAAGTTGTTTGGTTTTTTCCCAGTGGCAGATGAGTACATTAAAACAGATATTGGACATCATTTGTGTGATACTGAAGGGGGAAAATGACACAATCTCAATAGAACCTGACAGGTTGCAGACAGCGTTTTACTGATCTGCTTTGGCACTGTAAAAGACATTGCACAGTGTTTCTCCTGAGGCTATTACATTATTCAATGGATCCTGAGAAGGAGACAGAAAGGAATTTGGGAATATTTGTCAAAGTGAATTTTTTTAAATCTGCTTACTGAAGATGTGTCAGCGTAATTTTTTTAAATCTCTGCTTGCTTCAAACATGAATTTTGTCGCAAAAGACAAGAGAGGGGCTCCTTCAGGTGGTTTCCTTGAGGCATCTGAAACATCTGTGATGTTTGCTTTAAACGAGTAATATTTCTACAGGGGAAAAAAAAAAAAACCAGAAAGAAAAAGATTCATTTAAAAGATTGAAAATTTTAGATGAAAATTTGATCATGCTGTGTCTTTCGGGCTTGATAACGTTTGTGTTGCTGTGTGTCAGCATGGATGGGAAGGGAAATGGATGTGGATGTGGAATTCCAACCGCACCTTGCTCAGAGCTGGCCTCAGGTCACCTGAGAAATTAGCCCTGGAACAGAGGGAAAAACAGGATTCTCTGGCACACTCCCAGATATTTGTTTGCAGCTTCCAACAGGCTCAGCCTGCAGCGAATCCAGCCTGGTTCCAGCTGAGCCCTGGGTGCCCAAACCCCTTTCAGCCGGGACAAGGAATTGTCTGTCTGTGTTTATCTGAGCACAGGGGTGGCACCGGTTTGTTCTGCCCAGTTTGAACTGGAGTTTCACCCCGGGGCGTGGGGCTGGCAGCTGCAGGTGCCCCCTGCCTTCCCCAGCCGTGCTCTGGGTGCCCGGGTCTTGTGCCACACCCTGGGCTCTGCTCCACCTGCAACGTCTGTGAGCAGTCATGGAATGGTTGGGGTTGGGAGGGACCCTACAGATCACCCAGTGCCACCCCCTGCCATGGGCAGGGACACCTTCCACTGTCCCAGGCTGCTCCAAACCCCGTCCAACCTGGCCTTGGGCACTGCCAGGGATCCAGGGGCAGCCACAGCTGCTCTGGGCACCCTGTGCCAGGGCCTCCCCACCCTCCCAGGGAACAATTCCTTCCCAATATCCCATCTATCCCTGCCCTTTGGCAGTGGGAAGCCATTCCCCCTTATCCTGTCACTCCATCCCTCCTAAAAAGTCTCTCTCCATCTTTCTTGTTGAGCCCTTCAGGTCCTGGAAGGCCAAAATTCAGTCACCCCAAAGCTTCTCTTGCCCAGGCTGAACAATCCCAGCTCTCCCAGCCTCTCCTCGTAGGAGAACTGAACTCCTCGCATGAACAGGGGTCAGTCCTGCTGCTTCAGTGCTGGTTCCTCCCCTTGCCCAGGGCTTTTCTAGAGGCTCTTAACAGGATTTTGCCCTGCGTGTGGATTTTCCACGTGCCACTGCCGCCCTTGCTCGCGTTTGTCATTGAGGGAGGGCACGCCAGCTTAAGGGACATTATTGCCAGCTTAAAGGACATTATTGCCAGCTTAAGGGACATTATTGCCAGCTCCCAGGAGGGTTTACATGCTTATTTACTATCCTGTTGCCACTTGTACAGAAATACGGCGTTGCCATGACAATTTGCAAAGCCCACGGCGTCGGTGGGAGCAGCCTGGGAAGCTCAAGGCGCTGGAGACACGTGGGGTGTGTCTGTCTGTCTGTCCCACACGGCTGAGGCTGGAATGCCTTTTGGGAATGCCCAGAGGGTGCTCCAAGGAGCCGATTCCTCCTCAGGTTCAGGGAGGCTTTCACTGACGAGTTGTTGTTCCTCGGTTGGATTTTAAACGCCTTTTAGTCGAAAGAAGCTGAAATAAAATGTGCCAGAGATGGTGAACACCAGGGCAGGTAATTGAACTGGAGGATGAATGCTAAATTGCTTGTAAGAATTATTTTTTGTGTTGAGAAATGCCATGCCACCAAAACTGAAGTGTTTTTTTGAGAACAATTAATCCAAAACTTGAAGAAAGCTTCCAGAGTGATGGGTGCAATCTCTAGCCACTTTTCAAGAAGCAGAGGAACCTCAGCTCTTCAGGCTTAAACCCAGAATTTGGCATAACTAGTTTTATTGAAAAAATAGCCTTTGGCTGAGCTTTAGTGCAACTTTTGATGGTGATAAGATGGATATATAGGCATTCTCCATTTTATGGAAATGGAGAATTTAACGTTCAAACCCACACATATTTGGACAACCCCCCCTACTCCATCAGCCTCTTGTCAATTGGCTCTAGAGCTTTCTGCCAAGAAGCACAACTGAAACTACCTGGAGACTCGTGCTTCCAGTTTCCATATTTCCATGTTTTCCATGTTCCATCCATTTCTCTGGATTAGCTCCCCAATGCCAAAGCATAAATCACGTGTACCAGCAGAATTTGTTTTCCTCTTCAGTTGCAGGCTTGTTCCAATAATATTTCAGGGAGGGTGCCGGGTCTGCTTTAGGGGAGAGGTGTTTGAACCCCACAGCCAGCTATGTTTGCTGGGCATTAAACAAATCAGGTTTCTCTTCAAGGCTCACTTTAGTTTGAAGTCCTCGACCCTTTTGTCTTTGTTCAATTTGCATTCCACGGCGGGTTAAAGCCTTGTGAGCAGCTATTCATCTCTGCAGCTCCCCTCAGCCTCCAAGGGCTGCGCTCTCCATTTCATTTTTATATTCCATCTTTCCAGCAGCCCCAAGCCTCTCGCTCTGAAAATGCCATCTTTTGTCCTGAGCGTGTGTAGAGCTCATACCAATCACTTTTTGTAGCAGCAGTGGAAGCTGGAAGAGTCTGGAGCTCTATTTAAGCCTCAGAAGTGTTTTGCTTCGTCAACAAAAAAGGTCTCGATAATCTTCATGCTCAAATTGGCTTGAAATGCATCCCTCTGCCCTAATGTGGGAGATACAGGTGCTGTTTATAGCTTAAATAAGGGATCTTTCCTGAGTTATAACTCACACAAAAGCGGCGCTTCAGCAAGTTAATGGGATTGTTATGGGTTTTGTGTGCAAGCCTGACTCGGAATACGGCTCTGGCTGTCCCTCGACAGATTTAAGGCACTCAGCGTGTGATTGTACTCGTGTGTGGTGCTCACTGAGCCTTTTTGGGGAAAACCTTTGGTGCTTTGTAGGGGGATTTTGCCAACGTTCGTGCCTGGAAGAGGTGAAGTGGGTTAGGGAGTGGCAGATGTAGCAGTTTGATGGGTCAGGGAGGAACACTGTGGATAATGACATGGGAAAACACACACATCGATTTAACCCCTGCTGTGGCAGTGGGTGGTTAAAATGGGGAGGAAAATACGGATAAAGCTTTCTTATTTCTTGTTCTTGTTTCTCGTTCTTGTTCATTGTATGTTTGTATGCTGAAAATTGGCCAGGTTGCTGGTTTTTTTAATTAGAAAAACAGGAATTGTTTTAATGAACGTATTCACAAGAGCATCGATCAACACAGATAGAGCTGCACGCTCCTCTGAACAGCTGATTTCCAAAATCTTGGGCAAATTTCCATTTCCATGTGGAAAGAATACAGGTTGTACCTTATCTCTGGCAAACTCTCACGAGAATGTTGAGCATGAGGAGTGATGCCAAATCAATCAGGCCCAGGAAAATCAGGGCCATCACAGGTAAATTGATTTTAGATTCCTCAGCTCTTTTATTTGCAATGGGAAAACGTTCAGATTGCAACAGAATTTGACGGCAGAAGCATTTCTGCAACTCTTTGGTAGCTCAGCCACAAATTCACTTTTAGGCAGCTGGGATGTGCAGGTGACAACTGGGAAATGGCTCCAGAAGGACTTTTCCCATCAATTTCCTCGGCACTGAGATTTGGTTGACTGGCTTGAAGCCCACTGGATCTTCCTGCTTGAAAATAAGCACCAAAGCTTGGGTGCACAGCAATGAGCATCAGCTCAGCCTGCAGACCCACTTACCCTGGAGAGATTTTATACCACAAAGATCCCTCTCTTCCTTACACTGCCCTCTGGATCCAAAAATGCTCTTTCCTGTGTGCCATTCGGGCTGTTTTCATGTGTGGCTGTGGAGAAAAAGAACATTTTGGGGCATCTCTTTTAGCGAAAACACTTTATTTTCTGGTAGAAAATAACTCTAAAATAAGTGCACATCACTTTCCCCCTGAAAATTGTAATTTTTCATCGCATACTCCTTAATTTTTTATTAACATGAGTATATTGTGATATTTTTTCCTTCCTTACCATGATTTCACTCTGTTTCAGCATATAAATAACAATATAATTTAAAAAATATGCTACTCACCAAAACTACAACCAATTGCTTTCCAATTAGTCTAATTACAATACACATAGGTGTGAGAGAAATTTGGGAATACTGAACTGGTGTGGAGGTGATATTTCCTTAAATCCTGATCTGAAACCCCAAACTGCAACAGCATTTGAGAATTTCTCTTCCTTTAATTTTTGCTCTCAGCGTTTAGGGATGCTGAGTTGCTCTAGGAAGAAGAAATTGAAGATTGATTCAATTTTAGGATTTGCAGCCTTGGAATCCACAATCCTATCGCCACCTCGAGGCCAGCAAAGACTTTTTCCAAGGCAGAGGAAAATCCTCTTTTCTGCCTCTGAAAGTGGAGCAAACTGCTGCATTCAAACACGAGGGCCAGGGCTCTGTTTTCTCTAAAAAAAAATCTTGTAAAAGAAATTGTGACTTCATTTCTGGGTGCTTTCATGCTCAGAAAATCCAGGTTGCTGAGCAGTGGATTTTAGACCTGTCCTGCATCTAATCCTGCTGATCCTTACAATGGAAACCTTGCAATGTTCAGGTGTTGGCAATGAAATGATCTCTGACTGCTGGAGAATTTTTGGGCGCTTTTATTTGTTTGAAACGTGACAGGTAATGATCTTAGAGGTCTTTTCCAACCCTAATGATTCCATGATTCGCCAAAAGAAAATCCTGCAGCGTAACGAGAAACTGTTCCGTAGGATACATTCAATATTGGATGGTGAGTTTTTAAGGAGAGTACATGGAGAAACGGTTCAGAGACAGGTCAAACATCCTGAATTTTACCAGATTTTAACAAATAAATCAGTAAAAGCTTCAGTGATTTACTGCATTTTTGACTTTTATGAGAGTTTGGGCAGCAATTAAAAAAAAAAAAAAAATTACCTGAGAAAAAAAACCAATGAGAAGAGGAAGATGTCCAGCTCCTGGCACACTTGTGCTGTTCTGCTAGTGACTATGGAATTTACTCTTCTTTTTCCTCCCACTTTCTTCCCGTTCTCTGGATTGTTTCCCTCATCAGGTGCTCACTGTCTGAGCCAGGCGTGAGTGGCAGTGAATTAAAATGAGTGAAAGTCAGAAATCCACACAAAGGCTGCGGGGACGGAAATCCTCAGCCGAATTTGTTACCTGTATAACTCCAACTCCCCCTTTACAGGGACCTTTGAATAAGCAGAAAATGGAATTTCAAGCTGTTCTTTCAGTGAAAGGAATCCCCTACCCAAACTTTTCAAATTGAAACTGGGAAAAGAATTCATTCTTCTCCAAGTCTGCTGTTTGCACCATCATTACAGATGACTGCGGTTTGGAATTGTAAGGAAAGTGCAGGTTATAACCCGGCGTGATGCTTAGAGATATTTTTCCTACAGTGCAGTTTCTAACCTCCCCAATGAGGAATTATTTAATTTATTGTGTCCTGCAGATTCTGCACAACAGATTGTTTATGTGGCTTTAAAGAGCAGGGAGAGCAGCAAACCCCAAAGGCAGTGAAAGGTGTTTAACAAGGCCAGAAATCACTCCTGGGATGGATTCCCCACTTTCCCCAAATCAACCCTGAAGGGCAAACCTGGGAGCACATTGTATTTTCCTTGCTCCAAGGCAGCTGCATCCCGTTCTCTGGCAGGAATCTGTTTGGGAACACACATTCCAAAAGGATGGGATGGAGACATCCAGGGGCTTCTCCTGTGGCAAAAAAACACAACTCTCTGTGGTGCCTGGAGCAGCTCAGTGTTTGCTCCCACAACAGTTTTTATATTGTACAGATATTTTGGGTACATTTAAGTGCAAAAGTTTTGTGTGCGTTTAAGTGGAAAGGTTTGGGGTAAATTTAAGTATTCTGTGGGAAAGGCTCCATCTAAATTCCATACACAAACTTTTGGGGTGTGTGAGTGAGCATAACTCGTGGCTCACCAGACAAGCCTGATTCATTCAGCAGCATGATGTTGTGACTGTTAATTTTATGTAGCAAATGTGCTTTCTGAAGTCCAGGTATTGCTCTGGGGTGTTATTTCAAGCCCTGAACAAAAAATTTGCCTCCTTCTCCCCATGGTTTCTCCCCGTGTTTCTCGCTCTTGCTACACAAGCTGAGCAGGCAGCAGCAGGTCTGGGCATTGAGAAGAGATTTGTTGAAAGAATGGGCTCCTTTTGGAATTTCTCTGGGACTTCTGGGCCACATGGAATCTCCTCCAGCTGTCCCTGCAATCCCTTAGCAACCCTGGCAGTGGAGAAGACTCATCTGAGTTTCAGAGAGGCTTTAATTGCTCTTTAATATCAGATTTTATGGCTGGTGCAATGTGCCACTGGAGGGAGACAGGATCCACACATTAACTCGGAGTATGGGCATGACAGCCAGAGATTTCCCACTGCTTTCATGATGGAACCTGAAAAGAAATACAAGAGAAACTTGAAAAGAGGCAATATTTTTGCTTAAATTGGAACATTTAAAGGCTTACAAATAATATCAATGACTTCACCCTGCCAGCTGCTTTAGAAGCTCAGTCTCCTAGCAGAGAAAAGCTGTTGTTAAAAATACGTGTTTCAGATTAAATTAAGAGTTAGTAAAATAAAATGCTAAGTGACAGATGGATATTAATGAGGAAATAATAATGAGGGAGCTTGCACACAGTGGGGAGAGTCCATAAGTGAAGCAAATAAACATTCCAGGCTATTTCTGTAACACAAGTGGCTTTATGTTGCCACATAAATAGAGGCACTGGAAAATACAGAGTTATTTTAAGAACTGCTAGTAGGATTCTTCTTAATCCCATTATTCCAGAGGAATGAGAGCAAAAAGAAAAAGATGGGATTGCTACACTGGTGGAATGACGTGCTGCTCGCAGGAAATCTGGAATTTGCTGTTTAAAAAGTTGAGTGCTCCTAAAGATTATTCTTTCAAGACCTGTACAAAAAAAAAAATATACTTTCTAATCCCCCTGATGTTTCTGAGACTCTTTTTATTTCCACCCTAGAACTGGAGTGACAGTTGAATTCTCAAAATAACCCAACAGGAAAAAGGCTGGGCAAAAAAGTAGAGTGTGCACCCCACAAACCTGCCCTGGGAGAGGTGCCGGGCTCTGGGGCTTGGTGTGAGGCTGGGAAGGTGCTTCCCTCAGGATTTACTACCACGATTTTGGTATCCACTAAAATTTGTATGGCATTTGGGCTTGTAGATGGGATTTACTGCATTGCTGCCTCTTCCTTCCCTATGGATAAAGCAACTCCACTGTGTTGGTGTGGGGTTGGTTTAGGCTGTTGAGTTATTTGTTGGATTATTGTCCTACAATTTCAGCTCTTCACCTGCCATTGCACAGTTGTTTCTCCCCTTCTGCTTGATAAAACACACACACACGTATTCACACTGATGTTTCATCACCAAAACTGCCCGTGAAATGGATGACAGGATGAGAAATCAACGTTCTCCTAATTGCAGGCTTGGCTGTGGAGCGTTACGTGACTGTTCCTATTCGTTCCTCTGAAATGGGTCTTTGCAGAGATAAATTTTCACGTGTCAACATCAAATTCCAGAAAACTTTGTAATACAGGAATTCCTACAAAGGCCATGAGTATTTTTAGGAAAATCTCCCTTAGCTGGGTGCACAGTGTCAGTTTCCACATGCAAAGGGATTTCCCCACCTGGATCTTTATAGGCGGCTGCTTTAAAAACTGAGGCTCAATAAACTGAGCTTTCCCCAGAATCCTGGCTGCAGGAACAGCTTTTGATGCCACTGAGGCAATAAAATGGGCTTTGTCCCACCAGGGCCAACTGCTGCTGCTGCAATTTGGGTTTGTAAGTAAGGAAAATGAAGAAAATGTTTGGGTGTCACAGCCAGAGAGGGAATGAAACGCGTTGAGAAAATGTGTTACAAACCTGGCAGGAAACCTGCAGATGTTGGTGCAGTCTGGGGTAAGGGTTCGCTGATTTCTCACTTGTTTGTGGTCAATTCCAGAGAGCACTGGAATCGGGAAGAGCAGCTGAACCTCTAAAAATTGGGAGATGGGATCTGGTCCTTCGTGATTCTGCCCTCAAGTTCTGTTTGCGCTCTGATATTTTAGCAGAACAAACAGGAAACATTTCACACAGACCAGAGCTTTAAAAAATATTTCTATTTCAAACATTTTATTATTTTATTTTTACTTGTTATTACGTTCTGGAACAAAATCTTGTTTAGGAATTAAAAATCAAATGCTTCATTTTAAAAAACGGAGCAACAACATTTGGCTTCTCAAAATAACCTTTCAGCTTTTGGCCAAATGCTTTTATGTTTCACACAAATTTGCAAATAAAATTAAATTGAAGCTTCATTCCTCTGCAAAATGAAACATTTGATCGATGTCAGTACTTTCAGTAGCCCCAAATGTCAAGAAGCAAGGTCCTGAACGCACTTTCTAAATGGCACTTTTTAATCCTAGCGCTTTTTTTAGTCTTGATCTCAGTTTTGCTTGATGTTTTCGCCAGCTCTAAATGTGAGCTTTTCCACTGCCCAGCTCTCTTGAAAAAGGCCCAGGCTCGCAGCAGAATTCCAGTGAATGTTGAGTGGCTTGTTTACTCAAATTCGTCAGTTGGGTACACAGCTCCTGCCACTCTAAAAACAACTCAGGCTTTTAAAATGCTCTAAATCCCTCTGTGTAAAATAATAAAACAACATGAGGACTCTGGGGGATGCTCACAAAAGGCTCCAGGGAAAGCTGGTACTTTCCCAGCCCAGGGGGCTCCAAGAATTTGTTTATCCAGCCATGAAGGTGAGCAGAACAGAGGTGGGAAATGATGGCAGCACTGAAAAATCTATAGGTGGGAAGCAGCCCTCAGTGAGTTTCTATCTTATGAGGGCAGGAAATGTGGCAGAGAAGAAGGGGTTAAGAATGAAAATGATCTGTTTGGTAATTTGATCTTCACAACAAAGTGGGTGAGGTGCTCCAGGGTCATCCAATTGAACCGGGCTTGTTCTTCCAGTGTGGGGATGGAAACATGTCTTGGAAGTGTGGCTTGGTTCCCCACTATTTCATCAGTCCTAGAAACTCCTCTTTGCCCCGATCCTGGGGAGCACTTGGAATGCCCGGGAGCCAGAGCAGAGACACCTCAGCTTGAGCGAATCAGGCAGAAATTAAACAACACAGGGCTTAATTTACTCTCTTGTGCATTTTGACGCTGACCAGACAATGGTTTTCAGTACAGGCATGTCACTGCTAAATGTATTTTTTGTATTTGTATAACTCCCCTGACCTGCAGATTTTTGAGCGGTTTAGTTTTTAAACCATTTAGGTGGTTTTTGTGGGGTTTTTTTTAAATTTCATGCTCTGGTTTAAGTTTTTGCTTTAGTTCCATGGTCATACAGATGTCAGTAGATGTAAGAGATGAGTGCACATGTCCAAAATATAAAGCTGAAGAATGCAACTCTAAGTGAGCTGGCAGCAAGTGAGAAAGGGAAAGAAATAAACCAAATTACGGTCCCTTTCTGTCTTTTTCCATCCTGTGTAGGGAGTGCTGTAGGTTGGAGGGATCAGACAGAAGCCAAAGGTCCTTCACCTGGAGGGGGAGCACTCAAGGAGTGATTCTGAGGGACCGGCACAGCACCAAGGATGTTTTTGGGTTGGAGCCACCCCTAAATCAGCTCTTTGAACACTTCAGATAAGCCTTTAAAACAAGCCCAGGACCTCAGCAGTGCTTTGTTTGTTTTCCTAATTAACTTCTCCCAGACAAATCTGTCACAGGGAAGAGAAGGCAAGCTTGTGCCTGAAGGTCTAAACCAATTTGCATTATTACTTTGTCTCTCTGCATCCATCCTTGTATTTATTTATAAAAAGTCTCTGGGGAGCTCATTCTGATTTTCTGTCTGGGTGCTGTCAGCAGCTCCTTCCCCAGGAATGTGAGATTCCCTAAACTTGTAACTGGGAACAACCACAAATCCCAAATGCCCCTTTAAAAAAAAAAAAAAAAAAAAAGTAATTCTTGAAATCAGAGATTGATTGGACAAATTGTTGCTCTGAGCTTGCTGGAGTGATCTCGGAGATTCTTGGCACATCATCCTGGGTGGGTGCCAAGCTCTTGGGTTGATTCCAAGCAAATTCCAGCCACCATTCACCAGCAATTAGCTCTGAGGCAGAGGCAGCTGGGCCACCCCGAGTTATCATCTCTGCAGTGCTGCCCTGGCAGGCACAGAGCTGGGGCTGTGCTCATTCAGCCACAGAATCCCTGTTCCTGTCCCTTAGGTACCACCCCAAATTCCTTCCTGGGAGTTGTGGTCCCGCACCCTCGATAGCTGTGCTTGTGGGATTCCCACCATGAGAGCTGGGAGTGTGGGGAGAGATGAATTTAAAGCTAATTCAGTTTTTCTGCGGTTTTATACGATGCCAAAATTAATGACTGTTGCTTGCTCAGGGCTTTCATTGTTGGAATTCGAGGATGAGGCTACAGGACAACAAGAAGTAAAGTTTGTGTTTGTGGCCATGGAGTCTTTGGGCCTGCGGTAAATAGATTTATGAGGTTTTGTGACCTACACACAGAGGAGATCACTGCAGTGAATTCTGAACCAATTCACTGCTTGTTCTGCCACAGAATCGATCTGCTGAGGGTTTAGTGGTGAGGTGGCCTTGGTGGATTCCTGCTCTTGCTCCCCAGAATAGTTCTGACTGAGGGAGATGAGTGATGGTGGAACTCGTGTGGGTTTGCCGTGCTCAGAGGGGACGCATCCCTCCACCCTTAAGGGGTGTTTGCCGACATTTATCGGTTTTCCAGCTCTGGGTGCTCCTCAGGGTGTCCTGCAGACAGCTCTGGGTGTCCTTGAGCTATTGTGACCCACAGCCAGGTGTAGGAGAGGTGCTGGGATTCCCAGGCTTCCTGTGGGGAAAATGGGAAGAGAAAGCCGCCTTTGGGGAGCATTCCCATGGCGCTGTGCTCCAGCCGTTTGAATTGGGATGCATTTGGACTGCCTAGATTAAAACTGGAATTTGTTGCTTTGGTAAAGGTTTGTTGTAGCCTTTCCCTAAACATCTGGTTTTGACAACAATAAAAAAAAGGGCAGTGGGTGACCTCTGCACTGGCTGAACGTGTTTTTGTTATGTATCTACAGCTAAAGAAGTGTCCCTTGTAGCTAAAGTGAAAAAATGGTTTTATTTCTGTGTCTTGATACTAATTTGAATCTTTTCTGTTCTATTAAATCGTATTAAACAGAAAATGACGGTTCTCAAATGAAAAAGGATGTTTTAATAAAGTGGTTAATGTTCTAGGTTAGCTTTATGGATTTCCATCGTTTTCTGGGCCAGTTTTTGCTGAGTTAGGATGGGATTATCCACATCTGTAGCTTTGAGGAAGGCTGGGTGACTGAAATGGGATTAAATTAGAATAAAACAAAATACTTTCCTGTCTGTCCTTTCGAGTTGTTGACCCGTATTGTCAGTACCAATATCTGAAGGAATGCATTGCCCTAGATTTCATTCCTCTGTTTTGAGGTTGCTTTAGAAAAGATAATTAATTTTTAATTGTGCCTTTAGTATTTACTCTGCCTAAGCCCTCAGTTTTTATTATGCTTGTGAAGGGCAATATTTAGACTGTTCTGTGGGCAGCATGAAATCAACGCTGCCTTCAATTAAGCATTTCTTTGTGTAACAGGATGGGGGGGTCAGAAGTTGTCACTTGGCCTTTGTAATGGGTTTATTAAACATTGAGGGATTTTCTAGAGACGTTTCTGTTAAATTAGAAACATTTTCCCTTTTTCCTTTTGGTCTTTAGGCAATAAATTGGGTTTTTTCAAATAAATCAAATCTAATAGAGTTACTTAGTGGATAATAACGGGAAGCTGGACCATGGTTTTGGTGGTATTGTAGAAAATTGACTATTTGGAGTGGCTGCTCAGAGATTTGTATTTGTGTGTGGTGCTCATTAAATAGCAGAGTAGGGCACTATACACCCAACAGTCACTGGTGGGTTTTTTTTTTTGTGAAA
>VZTE01001955.1:642201-653848 GCA_013397775.1 Eulacestoma nigropectus
TTTGTTGGAATATGATCAGAGATAAAATGCTCAGTCCCCCTCTACTGCCTGTGTTAGCATTATTCCTGGAAATACATTTATATGTAGACATAAAGATGGGACTTGTAGCAGAGGAGTGTAATAAAATGCAATTTAGGGACTGATTCTTCTCACTGCACATTTCCCTGGTGCTGTGAAGGCACTCTGCAAGCAGCAGAATAATTTTCAGTTTCCTGGAGTCACCAAAAATTCACCTTGGGGATAAAATTGTCTTTTATTAGAGAGACCTGGGATCTAAGGCTGGGAAAAGGAGTGCTGTAAGTAGGAAATAATAAACGCACTGTGTGGGGCACTTCAGCCAGCTCAGAACATCCTGGTGGGATCTGTTTCTCCATGTGAGGGAACCCTGAGTTGTGTGTGAAGGTTCACAGCACGAGCACCTCGTGAGTGCTGAGGGGTGACAACAGAGATTCCCCCTGGTTTTCAATCCCAGCTCCTTCCAGCCGGGCACTGAAGGCAGCTGGGATGATCCACTGAGAGAAAAGAACCTCCCAGGATACTGGAGATGGAAGCAGAGGGTGAAATTGGGACTTTGGCTTCTTCCCAAAGCTATTAGAAACTGCATTTTTTTTTATCCTATTTTTTTTTCCTAGCATTTAGTTCCAGCTTTCTTATAGTTTATGTCAGAAATTATTCTGAGCTGTTCCAGCAGTGCTTGAACCACTCCGACCTCATTCCAGAGGACAGGAAGGAAGCCTTGGTCAGGGAGAGGTCTGGCAGGTACTTTTGAAATGCTTTGATTCTCCAAAATCTTCTATTAGTGCTCATAATTCCACCTGTTGCTAATTGCCCCATGCCTGATGGGGTCACTCTGTAAGTGCAGGTGCTCTCTCAAGGTCAAGACCTCACATTTGGATGGTTTCTTACACCAAAAGATGGTTTCTGTCACTCCTAAACCTATCTGGCAACAAGTTCTTTTAGCCAGGCATTTTTGATAAAATTCTTCAACTGTTCTTGAAATTTCATTTATTGTCTCCTGAGAGCAAAGGCTTTATTTTTATAATTCTCATTTGAAACCCAAGGCAAACTGCTTTTTTAGAATACAAACACTGCTGAGATTCATCGAAAAGTAATGAATAATTTAAATTAAAAGAAAACCTGGAGTGATTGCTCGTTCTCTGATAACACAATGGGAAATAAATGACTGCCAGCGTTTGGAACATCATGTTTCAAAGAGCAGGCACAGCCTTTAACTGGTCTGTGAGCTCTCCCATATTTTCAGGCAGTGTTTCATAATGGGATTTGTTTCATGATCTGGAATCAAGGATGCTTTGAGCTTTGGAGCTGAAGTGAGTGTTCAGTCTCACTGTTAAGAATGAGAGAAAAAAAAAAAAAAAGGTGGATATTTATGGTGCTACACCCCTGGGATGCAGATTCCAGCCAGAAATTAATGCCCTTGATTTCGACAGGAATGCTCAAAGGAAGCCAACAGAGCTGTGTGGGCTGTAGGGAAGGCCAGGGCCAGACAGAAAAACAACAAATTCATGATATTTACTGGGAGGATCCTCCTGGTGCTCCGTTGCTGTTCCTGTTTGCATGGAGACTCTTGGCTGTGGCAGCTCCTTCAGCTCAGCCACGGCACTGAAGCCCCAAACTGTCGCCTGAGCAGTGTCACGGTGATCTGGGGCCACTGAGAAACCCGTGAAATGTGATTCAGGATGCTGCCAGGAGGGAAGGGGGACGTGTGTGCTGCTTTACCCACACGAGAGAAGCTGCACATCAGCCCCTGGGGTGTACAAGGAACCTCCTCAGGTGACAACGGAATATATTTTCTTTTTTTTAAAAAAACCCCCTTCCTATCTTTTAGGAGGATCAGATTGAAAATAGCTGCCTGGTTTGCCCATGTTTCCCAGACAGGGAACAGTTTTACACCTCTTGGGTTATTCAGCTGTTTGCCATGGCTCTAAAAGCTCATGGAAGTGCCAGCTGAAGTCAGCGTGTCCTGGGAGATGCTTCCTGTGTTCATGGGAGGATTTCATAACAGCTGCACTGTACAAAATACAACCAGAGAGCACAGAAAGTGAAGGGAAGGCACAAAGTTAGAGAAACCCCTGGAATTCAGAGCTATTCCTTCAGGTGAGCACCGTTGTTTTTTATTCCATGCATTATGGAAACAATCCACACCAGCTCATCACAGGTTCTCCCCCAGGTCTCTGCTTTGTTCAGGCACTAAGCTCATCTCAGGACAGTTATGCAATATTGTGTTTCATCCTTCTCGCTCCTTGCTTGGCCCTCTAAATTCACTGCATGGGGCTTGATCATCACAAAAAAAAATGGCTCAGCCTTGCAAAAGGGCTCATTTCTGCAGCGGCCACGTGCTGCAGACACCTCAGTTATTTTATTTTCAGTGGATGGCACGACCCCATCTCACTGACAGAAAGACATTTATATTGAGACTGACATGAGCGGCTGTCACTCTTCTGGGGATTTTCAGTTTGAAATCGGGGCTTTTTAGTTGTTCAAGAAGTGGCTTTAATTCACTTTATCTGCAACAGTGAGTGCCCAGTCACTTTGTCCTTCGCTTTGGACGCCCATTAGAGGACAGCCAAGTTAAGGAACTCGTGAGAAAAGGTTTCTTGAAAGGATTTATGGACATAACATCCCACAGAAACTTTATAGCAGGGACATGAAAAGGACCTAATTCTCCAGAGCAGGGTTGTGTTGTCTGAACTACAGCACATCCCCCTTCTTTCTTCCTTATCCTGCTTTCACTGCATGAGCCACAAAGGAGGCAAGGCATCCTCCAGACAGCAGCATCCTGTGTTTGTCCAGCTCAATTCATCTCCCTGAGCAGAGAAAACACGCATGGAAATGAAGATTGTGTCCTAGACCTGCCACAACAAGGCCAAGTTAAGGTTACCCAGACAGACTCAAAACGGGGCAATGGCCAGACTTGAGACTGGATTGTGCAAAGCAACACTTTCCATTTTTTAGCAGAAAATGCTCCTGTTTATTGTTTTGTGGGATTGTTTGTACCAACAGGAGTTATCAGCTGAGGCTGCTGCGTGAGAGCTCGTGGTGTGGGTCAGGAACGCTGTTCCTGGAGGGTGGGAAAGCCCTGGAGCGGGATCAGGGCTCTGCTTTCCCTTCCCACTCACAAGATGGGAAGATTCGCAGCCTCTCACTGTCCTGCCTCGTTCCTGCTGGGAGAAAGCAGGGGATGCCGTGGAGTTACACCCCCTTTACCCTTTGGGAACAGAGCTCATTGGGATTCTTCAAATATTAGGGTCAGTTATCAAAGTTTTTGTGCTTCAATTTTAGTCTTGTTTTGGCATGGAGACTTTTTACGTGGGATGAGGAAAGCTAACAAAGTCTTAGCTCCATCCTTTAAATAGGAGCTGACAGAAACTATGAAACAGTTCCAATCCCAAGTTTGTGAGTGCTAAATTGAATTAATTATCACTGACCAAAGGATTCTCAAGGTCCAAAGGTCATAAAGCACAGACAGGATGTTCTCTGGTCCAGGTCCTTTCCTCTGGCCTTTAATCATGGCAGAAAAATACTGAGCTGTGTCACCTTTCAGATAAATGTTCTCTTTAGTCCCGGCTGCTGCCCCAGGTTTGCTGGCAGCATCCTCTGTGTCCCAGCCCTTCAGAAAGTCATTGTCCTGCAGGACTCTGCTACCTTCATTCCGTGGAAAAGGGAACAGCTTCTGATCTAAGGCAGACTCAGCACTCTCAGAAATAACCCAGAATGGTTTTGTGGCCGTGAGCTGGGCGGGTGGCACCTGGATGGCACCTGGATTTGGGATTGGTGTCTACAAGAGCCCATCTGTGCCTGCTGCAAGTTGGAACGAGAACAATTCCCCTGAGGTGCACGTTGTGAAGGACTAAACTGGGGTCACACAGACTCATGAACAATTTGGGGACCTCACCAAATTCTCCAGCCGTGAACCGGGCACCGCAGTCTGAGGTGAAATGTCAAATGGTCCCTGGCTGTTGGGGCAAGGAGGTGGAGAACTGATCTGAAATGTCACCTGCATGGCTTTCAAGTGTTGGCAGGTCTGGCAAAAAATACACCGGGGTTAGTCCAGCTCTCGTGTTCTTTCAGCTACCAACAATGTACCTGTGGTTTCTAAGTTTATGCTCCTGTTTGCCACTGTGCTGATCACTTTTTGCCATTTTAGAAACCGGAACAAATTAAATGTCCCTGGTCCTCTGAGTATACAAGCCAAAAGAAGCTATGCTGATTGTATTATTCCATTCAGCAAATAAAATTGCTTCTCCATCCCTGTTTAAACATCAGCCCGAAGTTCTGAGGGAATTTCCAGACTGATGTCATAGAGTGCAGCAAAAACACTCTTCAGTCTGATTCCAGTTTTACAGAACATGTGACTATTTCTATGCAGATGTTTCTCATAAAGTGTTTGTCACTTTTTTAAGCTGAATCACTGTGGGCTGTCACAGTCTTTGTTTCCTTTGAAGGAAATAGCATCACTTGTGGCCAGAGTTTGGTCTGGTTTTCTGTCTGGGAGCACAGGAGCTCCAGAGGGATTTGCTCTCTGCTCGAGCAGCTCTTGGAGCTCCTCCCTTCCAGCACAGTTCTCTTTTGCCCCCACTTCCACCAGCACTGGCATTCCAAGGGATAATCAGACTCGTGGGAGCTGTGCCAGCAGGAAGGGCTGTTGCTCCTCTGAGTGCTCTACCCTGCCCTGCAACCGTGGAAGGGCAGGAGGGGAAGGATCCACGTGCTGATCCAGTTTCCCAGCTTTTGCCTGGGCCCCAGCAGACGGTGCATTTTCAGCTGACCCACGCTCCTTACAGCTTTTTGGGAGCTTCGAGTCCTGTTAAAGAGCCTGTCTGTCAAAAGCCTCTCCGTGTGCAGCTTTTCCTCAGCGATGGTGCAGCTCTGGGATGTAACCAGCTGTGTCTTATTCAGGGTGACAGCAAGGAAACCCTTTAAGCCACTGATGTAAATCAGATGTGATCTTAATGTTATTTCTAAACAGAAATGCTCAACAACTGCAGAGAGCAAGGTCTCACTTGATCACGTGTGAGACAAACACATCCCCTTCGTGTGTTTAGGAGGGTTTGATGGCTGTTATTAGTCCTGAAATCGTTCCCTGTGTTCCCTCTTCCCTGGCTCCAACCGGAGCAGGGAATGGCTGCACAGCCACTGCCTCTGGTTATCAGTAAGGGTTTGGTGCTTTGATGGCTCTGCTTTAACAAAGGACTTAAAGAGATTATTTATCCCAGGAAAACAGGAGCAGGAAATAACATATAAATATAAATATTGGATTGGAAATAACAACGCAGCTGTGTGGGTTCGGGTTCTTCACATCACTCTCATGGAAAAAACAGGGCTTCAAGGGGAACCTTCAGCTCCAGTGGGAACACGCCCACACTGGTCAAATGAAATAAATTGCTTTGCTGCAGAACTTTTAAAGTAAAATGAACCTGCTCATTAATGTTTTGAGGTTGCTCTGAGGAGAAGAATCTTACTGTGTCAACTCCCACTTCCTTTTTCTTTTCTCTGATTTGGAAGTAAATGTTTGCATCACTTTAGGATATAAATGTTCCCACAATGACATTACAAAGCTCCTGACTTGTTAAGCTCTACAGAACTTTCACTTGTTGATTGTACAGTGACCAGAACCATGGCTTTGTGCCTGTTGGATCCATTGAATATTGCTAAACCATCCTTTCCCTGGATAAGTTATCCCTTCTTTCCCCAGCTTAATTTATGTGCTATCTAGGAATGGCACATTTTGTCTTTAGAGCATTCAGTCACACTAAATTTTTAAATTTGAATAGATAACTCTCCTGTGGGAGTGAGATAAACACAGGTGATTCTGTTTGGGCTGCAATTACTGACACCATATAAAAGCCATTAAAGGATTTAATGGGTGAGGTTCTCCAGGAATTCTGTCACACTTTCTGCTTCAGGCTGAGCCTGTAAAGGCCAGCTGAGCTGCTCCTCGTTTACACCCTTGGGATGGTGTCTTGGGGTGACTTTATGATGCTGTATCCCATATCACCCAGGCATGAATTTTGCGCCTTTCTTTTTAAACTGAGCCTGAGAGGGGAGAGAAAGGAAAGCCAGATGAACTTTTTCAAAACGGTTCTGTGTTTCAAGGTCGCTACTTTTTTCTGCGCTTGGCGGTTTTAGGCCTGCTTTGCATTTCTTCTAATTCTTATCTCACAGGGTGAAATTGATGTGATCAAACCACTACAGATGGGGAGGGGACTCTCACTCTCAGCATGATTTTCTTTTCAGGTTGTGCTTTGTAAAAGGTTTGCCAGATGCTGTCGACCTGCAGAGCCTCCTCTGTGGGTTTGCAGCCGATATTTCGCACGAGGGTGATTCCTCCCGGCTGTTTTGCGAAGCTCTCCCTGTTCTCTGTCTGCAGGTGTGGGTGGATGCTGGCACACAGATCTTCTTCTCCTACGCCATCTGCTTGGGGTGCCTGACAGCCCTGGGGAGCTACAACAACTACAACAACAACTGCTACAGGTAACACCTGCCCCGCTGCGGCTCTGCTCTTGGGGGGAAGTTCTCAGGGGTGGAAGTGTCCACGCGCTGAGCTTCACTTGGAATCCCTTCCCCTTTCCATGGACAACCATAAGCGCGTGGTTTTGTAGGGCAGAGGCCTGTAATGTTTCTTGGAACTGCCCCAGAGGACCTCTGCTCCAAAATGGGGTGTTCTCGTCCCTTTTGTTCAAATCCGACCCTTGCACAGCCCCTCGGTACGCACAGGGGTACAAATTTCATGTAGAAACACAGGATTTCAGGCAGGTATGATTGCATGTGTGTGCATGATTTAAGCTGCTTTTTAAAAAATGCTACCAAAAACTTATCATTAAAAATCACCTCAGTGTGGTCCACGCTCTGACTGTCGCTTCTTCCCATTTTTTGGGGAAGTTTGCAGGCCCTAACCCAGAGGGAATGGGCAGCATTTCATGGCTTATCTCTATATTCCCAAGGAGGGAATTGCTGATGACTTCAAGAGGTTTTAATCTCTCCTGAATCAACGCCCAAAGGATATGCCTTCCACAAAATCCCCATTCCACGGTACTGGAATACACTAGTTTTTTCTTCTGGAATCCATGGTTATTGAAGCAATTTTCCTAAAATTCCTTTCGAGGACAGTTTGGCTGTAGCAACTCCATTAAGAGCTCCAGACAGAGAATTAAAATTTCCTGTTTCTCGTAAAGGAAATAACGCAGTCCAAAAGCGAAAAAACCCCAAACAAACCATCCCAAAACCCCTCCAAAAGTATCTAAATTTGAAATTGCAGTTTTACTTGTAGAGCTCAGGAGGCAGTTTTAGGAAATGCCTCCTTCTTTCCACATCTTAGCAAGACAAAATGTTTTGCTGCAGGAAGGGCTGCGAGTCCCCTCCAACCTTCAGAGCTGCCCCACAGAGCAGCTGGTAATGAACCTTTTCCCTAATTAGCACAAGTGATGCTTTAGCAGAGGCACCACTCCTTTTCTCTCTTATCCAGTCTCATTTCTGTGTCTTCCCAGTTGTATCCCAACTGGAAACCGCCACTGCCTCGAGGGGTGCAGGGATGCTTTCCCTGAGGTTTTGTAACCCCTTATAAAAAGCAGGAGTGTGGATTTGTGTGCTTATGGAATTTTCCTTCCCTCCCTCTGGCCCCGGAGTTCTGCTCTAGAGCTCCCGAGCAGGATGCTGCAGCAGAACACCTTCCGCTGCATCCAGGCTCCACAGTTCCCCTCACACAACGTTTCCCAAATCTCCCAGCTAGGAAATAGATGTTAATGTGTCCTGACGTGTGGTTCTTGAGGAGTCTGAGGGAAGGGGTGGGACAGCAGGGAAGTGCAGAACGTGGCCGAGCTGAGCAGGGCGAGACAGAAACAGAGCTGTGATGTGAAAAGCACAGTTTTGTATTCTAACCAGTGCTTTAAAAAAATTAAACCAAGCTGGGGGTTTGCCTCCTGCAATCCCCACAGTCTGATCATCACATCGACTTTTTCTGCTCTGTTTTACCCCATTTTTTTTTTTCCCTAGGGGAAAATTGCAGTGGAAAATCAGGGCAAGAGGTGTTTCAGCGGGAAATGGGAAAATCTGAACTGCACGTGGGTCTTGTGACTTTAAGATTGAAACCTGATTTAATTCACTAACGTGATAAATGAGTTGCAAAAGTCACTTCATATCCTCGAATAGGAAATGTTTTTATTGGCCTTACTCGCCTGTCATAGAAAAACATAAATACAGCTCCTCCCTGGATGTCCCAGGGTTTGTATCCCAAGTGACTCCTGTGAGAAGATGAAAGCCTGGCAGTGCCATCAGCAGGCAGTGTTTCCCCACAGGGATAAAAGACAGGTGTACTGCAGTTTCCTCTCATTTTTATTAAGCTCAGAATCCCAAATCCACTGCCAGGTACAAGTCCGGGGCCAGCTCCCCTGTTCCCACTGTGGGGCAGGGGATAAAGGAGTGATTTCACACATAGACAAAATTTTTAAGACCTGAGGATTTGTCCTTTGTCAAGCTTCTACTCTAGGAGGAAAAGAGGAATGGGAATTGGTCTTGAGGGCATCCATAAAGGGAAGGAAGGAGCTGGAGGGGTGCCAGGGGCTTTTTGGGCTCGGAGGAGCTCCTTAAGGAAGGCAGGATGGATTTTTAGAAGTGTCCTGCCTGTCAGGCAGGGAGAGGGGAAGTGATGCACATCTTGAATTATTCAGGTGATTGGCAGGAGTTTAATTTGGAAGAATGTGAAGTTTTCATAAAAATTTGAAGTTTTCCTTTCCCTTGCAATCCGTCTGAGCTTCAGCCAGGCTCTGGTGTCCTCCCACCAAGGGTGCACATAAAGAATTCATGTTGTCCTTCCAATGGTTCTTGACCATTTTTGTTTTAAAACTCATTGGTTTCGCAATCAGTGGATCCAGATCCCCCTTCATGTATTTCTTCCCAGAGCAGAGAAAAAAGCCTGGACTACAGGTTACTTGTGCTTTTGGGATGAAAACCAGGCGTTGAGGGCTTGGTGGAATTCCTGCAAAGATAAAGGAAGGGAATTGGAGGTTATATTTTTAGTGGGGTCCCCAGAGGAGCTGTGTTCAGTCTGTGGCTGCCTCCCTGGGGATGAAATGATTCAGCTGGGGTGGTGTTATGTGAAAAGAACAGGTACCTCTCTGGCTGGAGGGGATGAGAATCCTTTTTTTTCCCATTTCCTTGGAGAAATGTGCACTTATCCTGCAGGTGATTTGTACCACGGTGCCCTGGTTTGCCAGACTTCCCTGTGAGTGGAGATCTCTGGGATCCTCTTGTCCTGTGGGCTTGTCCAGCTGGGCTCTGGACCTGCTTCAGGAGGGAGCAGCTGACCCTGCCGGGGGCTCCAGCCTTTATCTCCCTCTCAGGAACCAGCAGCTCTCAAATATCCTGAGCCACAGCCTTCCTCAGAAGGAAATATCTCATTGTTCAGGCTGCATTTGAAGCAGGGAATTATCTAAACCAAATCTTATCTGAAGAAAACAGCCTGTGCCCAGTGGAGGCGTCATCTGGCTGCATTCTCACAAAGCTGTATCTCTCTTTCTCCCCCCCAGAGGATTATAAAATTCATTTTTCTGACCTCTCTTATTGACAGGGTTTCATCACACTTAGTTTTAATTTGTCGGTGTTGAACTCGCCAGTTCCTGAGGTGAGAGAGGTGGGGTGAGAGTCCCTCCAGAGCTCTTCAGAGCTGCAATGCACTGAGAAGGTCAGGAAGGGGCTGGTTTCTCATTGTTTTGTTTCCCTGCAAAGCACAAAGGCCCCTGTGCTCCTCACTCCTTTCTTTTGGATTGCTATTTTGCTTTAAAACATCCAAAGTGCAGAACTGGCCTGGCTGGGCAGAACTCCAGGAAGAATTTCATATGGAAAGCAAACCAATAAAGGTTAGAATTGTATTTTCAGCAGGTGTTTTACTGCAAAAGAGCAGCGTTAGGGAGAGTCCAGGCATGAAAGAAATGTGAACATCTCTGCACTTGTCCATGTCTGAGCCATCATTACAAATGGGAATATTCACTTTTTTTTCATTGCTGGGCGTATTTTAGCAATTTGTAGATGATGTGCCACAGATTATTTTTACTCTGAAATGGTTGTGAAATCATCAAACCTTCCCAAAATAATAGCTAAAATTAAGAGTAGCTGAGGTGATGAGAGGGAGCCAAAGCCTCCCAGAGGCTCAGCTGATCCCGGCTCTGCAGCTCAGGAGTGTCAGGCTGCTCCCTGCCAGGGCAATGTGCGTGCCTGGTGCTCAGGTGAGTCCCAGTGGTGCCCATGATGCCTCAGGGTCTGGCTTTTACGTTTTTAAATCCTGCACTGCCTCGTGTGTAACTCTGAAGTTTCTTGCAGCCTGTTGGCTGCTGCTCTCTTATGCCAGATAGACAAAGCTTCTCCAAGCTTGTTATTCAAGGACACTCAGGCTGTCCTAGGCCCAAAAGGTGTAAACCAGGGCCTCTGGAGAGGTGGAAAAATTGAAGAAATTCCATCGTGAGCTAAAGTTTTAATTGGCGAATTTATGCTGATATGCAAAGTGATCAAGCCTATGAAAGTCTGAAGAACTCGTGGCTCGTCGTCCATCTTGGGGTCCAGCTTGGATGTGGCCTTTGGCTCCCCAGGGTGCACCTTTGAAGGCCTTTCAAATAAATATCCACCTTTATTCCCTTACTCCTGTCTGGTCTCTGTTTCTAGGCAGCCACCCAAGGCATCACTAGGAAGAGTTTTGGAGTGCAGGGCTCATCAGTGAGGGACCAAGATGCTGGATCTGGTCACCTCACTCTCAACTCCAAAAACTGATGAGATGAGGTTACAGCATAAAAATACTAAAATGAGACAAACAGCAAAACAGAGAGATCAGCAGAGAAGTTTTGATGGACTGAGTGCCAGGGCTTTAAAGCAGGAATTGTCTCTGATTCTCAGCACCAAATCTGCGACAAAGATGTGATCCATTACTGAGTTATTGAAGCTGTGAATTCAGAATCTGCTGGATTTTACAGGGTCCTTTCTTCTCGTGAAAACTTCCACAGGAATTTGCTTCAGAGCCACAGTGGGATGGGGATAAACCAGATTAAGGGTTGGGTTTGAGACAGCTCCAGGCTTGCCTTGTGTTTCAGTGGGTTAGAACCCTAATTTCCTTCAGACATCTGGGTTAGATTATTACTTTCTCTAGTACATGGCTGTATCTCATGGCAAACAGTCTTAAAGGAGTGGCTGTCAGGATAAATCATCGCTGCCTCATCATCTGTCACTCCTGGAGAGCTGTCAGAGCAGCACGAATGAGATTCCCCTGGGCTCTGGGGAAAATCACACCTTTCTGCAAGAGCATCTTCCCTTTCTTTAAAGTGATTTACTCCTGTGACGTTCCCAGTCCGGGCAAAGAAATCCTTCTTCACCTTGGCCTTGTCCTTGTCGTGGTTTGAAGTGTGGGTTGTGTTTTTCTGAGAGATCACTGTCCCTGCACTGCCTCTGCCTACTTTAGGCATTTTTTTAGAACATTCCTGTACTCTGTACAGTGCTTTTCATTCCCACAGCCTCTTAAATATGTCTCCAAACCAAACTGGAGCTGTATTTTGCACAGATATATTTTGCCAATGTTCTGTAACTGGGATAGAAGGAGATGAGATCTGACCATAGGATTCCCCCCCCCCTCCACCAAAAGAATGACTGG
>VZTE01001955.1:663748-745972 GCA_013397775.1 Eulacestoma nigropectus
TTTTTTTAGACTTTAGAGGGACCTGTATAATGTGCTGTAAAACTTTTCTACTTTGATTTGTGGCAGGTGTAACGTTGTCTAGACCTCCTAACCTGTAAGCATTTCAGACCATTTCAGCTGTCCATGTGTGTATATAAAGGGGACCAGCCTGTCCCGTGGTTTGCTTGGGAAGAAATCTCCTTTCAGGGCGAGTTTGGTGACGCCGACGGCGCCTCAGCTGCTCCCACCTCCTTCCACTGGCTTCAACAGGGCTGGAAATGTGGAATGGGCCCATCCTGGGCCACTGTTTTCCTGGAGATTGGATAGAGACTGGTTCTGAAGGGCTCTGAATTTTGCTGCTGTAAGTTCCTGGTCTCTGAGAGGGTGTGCTCCTCAGGAGACCTCCCAGACCTTTCCGTTTTCCTCCGTGGGTGGCTGCTCCTGCACTTTGGCTGGCACTTCCCAGCCCCTGGAGTGACCCCTGCTTGTCTGTGCTCCTCCAGCAGGAGATCGAGGTTGTTTCGTAGAGCTGGAGATGTTCTGAGGGGAAAAGAGCAGGTTTAGGGCTCTCTCTGTCTGTACAACAACTCATTCCCCTCCCAGGATCCTACAATGCCAATGTGTAGCATTACACAGCTCCTCTGCTGGCACAGGGTGGGGTTTTGGGGTGTCCTGTGCAGGGCCAGGAGTTGGCCTGGATGATCCTCGTGGGTCATTTCCAACCCGGGGTGTTCTGGTTCCTCTGCAAGGTCCTTTCCAGGTCCCCTCAGATCAGGCACTGATTCCTCTGCCCTGGATGGGCTCGAGGCTTGCCCTGAAGTCAGAGCAGGAATTTCTTTGGCAGAAGGTTGGAGCAATGGTCCTTTATTTCTGCAGGAGTCCCAGGAGGTCATTTCTGTGTGGTGCAGGGGAAGGGATTCAGGCAGGGATGTTGTGACCCCTCGGTGTCCCAGAGGGAGCAGTGCTGGGTCGGTCACGTCAGGCCTTGGTCTGGAGTGACTCCCTGGGTTTAAATCTGGTGTTGTACGTGAGTCCAGCTGCTGGATGGTTGTTCCAGGAGGTGTTCCAGATGGCCCAGTACCAAAACCCCTATATTCTGTCTTAGGATGGTTTCTTCTTACCTGATAATATTCCAAACACTGCTATTTGTTCTGGACAATTTTTCTTGGCCTGATTTTGTTATTTGATGGTTGTGTGAGGACCCTGTGGAGGAACAGCATCCTACACTGCACAGGATTTGGGTGGAGAGACAAGAGGCAGCCCAGAAGAAATGTCATAAAAGCTGCTTCATTCTCTGCAGCTCCAACCCACCGAAGCTCAGACACCAGCACCCGGAGCTGTTAGGAACAGAAGTAGCTCCTGGCCTTCTCCAGAGGAAATATTTCCCTAGGAATCACTAAATATATCTTAATATTGGCTAGAACTGTACCTGCAGCCGGCATTTCTCTGAGCTCTTGCTGTTACTTCTTAAAAAAAAGCATTTTCATGGAACTGCTTTGTCTCAAGTCGCTTCATTAAATCTACTAGAGCCGTTTCATTTTTACTTTATCTTATTTGTAGGAGTTTCTTTTGTGTGTGGCAAGGTGGGAGCCCAACAGAGGGCTTCAAATCCTGTAAGTCCTGTTTGCCTGTCTCCGCTGTGAGGTGCTTGGGGCAGGACATTTGGAAGGAACCTGGGTTTAGGAAGGCACAGAACCATCATTTTGTGCCTGCTGGGCCTCCCTCAGAGGGAGCCAAAACTCAGCCCCAGGGGATGAACGATAGCGGGAGAGAAATGCCCCCAGAACTGCAACCACAGATTGATTTATATACGGTGAAGAAACTGAATTGATGCTGACACCCCGAAATCTAGGAAGTTACGTTTTTGGAAGTCCCAGCAAGTCACAAATATCTGTGGCCTGGGGTCCCTGCCTGGGCTTTCTCTCCCCCTACCCAGGCTGCAGAACCAAGGCCCCAAAGCCCCACGGGGGCCTCGGGGTGGGTTTTGGTCCCTCCCAGGGAGAGTGTGAAGGTATTTTCTGCCCAGCGAAGGGAGATGCACCTTTAGGTTGTGCTTGGCCTTGGTTTCAGTGTCATCCCCTCAGCAATGAGGACTCTAAGGAAGCGCCGAGCCCCTGCTCCTGGGGCCGTGCGTGGGCGCAAAGTGACCCCACACAGGCCAAGGCAGCCCTTGGCCTCGGGATAAACGCGGCTCCAGGACAAAAACTTGTGCCCTGTGGCTTTTCCGAGCCCTTTGGAGCGCTGTCCTCGTCCGTCCCTCTCCAGGAAGGCTGTGCTGTGTCTGGAAGCTGCCTCCTCGTGCTGCTATGAACATTTCACCTGTGCTCTGTACCCCTGCAGGGCTTGGCATGGTCTAAAGCATCCTCGGTGTTACTGATGCGCTGTGCTCTGTGTGCTCCTAATATCTGACTTGTTTAACACTTTACTGATTTTTAAAAACCTTTTTTTTTTTTTCTTTTGGTGGGGAGGGAAGCGGGAGGGTAAATTTCCTAATTGCGTTCAGTTTGGGGGTTTTTTTGAAATTATATGAAGGGGAAATGCAAAAAAAAAAAAACCAACTCTGTGGTGGGGATTTTTTTATGCAGTAGCCACAAACTGCCCTTTTCTGAAATATTTGCAGTATTCTTAAAAATAATGCAATAAAAATGAACAGCCACTAAGGTTTATGTAACATTTTGCACAAAGAAAAGTTCTGTTTGGTTTGGAGGGCACAAGATTTCGTCTACTTACTTTGTTCTCAAAAATTAAAGGAAATGGGCAAACCCCATTCTGTGTATTTTAGTTTATATCAATGTCTTTACATGAAACTCCCCATATGAATTAAATAATCACAGCTACCCTGGTAGAGCAGAGAAATGTCCCTTGATTTGGCGTGGGGAGCTGAGAAACAAGAGGAGGTTTAGCAACTTGTTTGAGGTCATCCAGCAAATCCGGGGCTGGGAGAAACTGAAGCTCCCTGGTGTCACAACTTCATGTCACTGCTATTAAATATGAATATCTCTATAAAATATGGGCATAAACAAACAGAGATAAAACGTAAAGCATAAATATAAACAATATAACTGTAATTATAAATACTATAAATATAGATAGAAGTGCAGAGCAGCCACCGCTTTCCTGCTGCCGCCCCTTCCCTCACGCTCACGGCTGGGTTTGCTGGGGCCCCTTCGTGTCGCTGGCAGAGTCAGAGCCGTGCAGGGAGTGGCTTCAGGAACTGCTGGGGATGAAAACCCTGCCCAAGCCAAGCTCCCAGCGCCTGCAGCTCCCTGCCCAGATGGATGCTGCTGCTGGAGGGAGATGCCACAGGGAGGGGAATTGCATCTTCCAGCTGCTGGATTGAGATAACCTCCCAGCCACCGCCTCGCTCCTGATGCCTAAGGCATCATTCCCAGCCAGTGCTCTGTCCCCCTGATGATCTTTTGTGCTCTGATTTGATGCTTTTATGCTCTTCTGGGTGCCTGCAGTGCTCAGCTCTGGGGCCTCCAGCATAAGAAGGATGTGGAGCTGTTGGGACAAGTCCAAAGGAGGGCACAGAAGCAATGAAAGGGCTGGAGCCCTCTGCTCTGCAGCCAGGCTGGGAGAGCTGGGCGTGCTCACCTGGAGAAGAGAAGGCTCCAGGGAGACCTCAGAGCCCTTCCAGGACCTAAAAGGGCTCCAGGAGAGCTGGAGAGGGACTGGGGACAAGGCATGGAGGGACAGGACACAGGGAATGGCTTCCCACTGCCAGAGGGCAGGGAGAGATGGGATATTGGGAAGGAATTCCTGGCTGGGAGGTTGGAGAGGCCCTGGCACAGGGTGCCCGGAGAAGCTGTGGCTGCCCCTGGATCCCTGGAAGTGTCCAAGGCCAGGCTGGACGGGGTTTGGAGCAGCCTGGGACAGGGGAAGGTGTCCCTGCCCATGGCAGGGGGTGAGACTGGGTGATCTTTAAGGTCCCTCCCAACCCAAATTTTTCTGTGATTCTTTCTTCTGTCTCTGGCCCATGTACAGGGAGAAATTCTTGCTTTAATACCCAACACACTCACGAAAAATCCTGCTCTTGCACCCTGAGGCACCCCATTATACACCAGCCTGCAACAGAGGAAATAAAGTTCTTTTCTTAAAGGCTCTTTCTCATCTTGACTGCCCAAGCCTGGCTCTAACAAGGAAAACATGCTATGGATTTCGACAAAGCCTTTCCACTCCTCTCTGGCTGTGCCGCTCCTGGGTGCTCCTGTGCTGTTTTACCCTGTGCTGGAAGCCACAGCCAGGCCCCTGTTTCTCCCAGGATGTTGCTGTCAGCTGGTGGAGAGCCTCCTTCCACACTGTGATGAACTCCACGGCCCTTAAAACTGGGGAATCCTTGTGTCATCCCAGAAAGATAACCAAGAATTCCTTGCTAGCAGTGGTTAATGACAAAACACTGCGGTGTGCTTTCTGTTAATCCAGCCCCTCCATCCCCTCTCCCTTCCCAGCGCTTCCCACAGCTCTCAGGAAGAGGCACAGCAGCTTTTCTTCAATATTGTTGTAAAACGATCTTCTGAGGAGCACCGAGAGGCCGGGCTGACAACACCTCCTTCCTCACCCCGCTCCCCAGGGATGAATCATCCCCCCCTCTTCCCAAAGGGCTGGAAGCTGTCGGCAGCGAAGGCACGCCATGCTCAGCAGAGCAAACAGCAGCTATCCAGGCAGACACCTCCAGGGCCAGGGCTAAGTTTGGCAGCAGCAGTGACGTGGGGCTGCGCTGGGCTCTGCTCAGCGCTGGTGGCAGAGCCTTGGCACCCACGCGCGTGGGGAGGGCAGGGATGGAGCCCAGCGGAGCAGGGAGCAGGGGCACGGCCAAGCCACGGCGCCTCGCGCCTTCACAGGCAGTCAGGACGGGCTTTCTGTGGGTTGTCCACTCGTGACAGGGGGGTCAGGGCTGTGCTTGTGCCCACAGCCGTCTGCTGGAGCACTGGGAGCTGAGCTGTGCCTGCCTGGAGACACCCAGCTCTCCCCCCAGCCTGCCCCCAAATTGAAGAACAAATGTAAAAACTCCAGCAGGAACCTGCCCAGGAATTATTTTGGGCTTTAGCAGCTTGCCTGGTTTTGCTATTTTGGGTTTTTTTTTTCCCCCCAGTGAAATCAGCTTTGTTGTCTAGGTTGAAATGCAGGCAAAAATCACAAGCCAAAGAATGCAGGGCCAGGACAGAAAACAGAAATAAGAGCAGAACAGGCCATTAAGATAAACAGGAACAAGGATCCTCTGTGTGCTGCTTGCAGGGATGACAGCACGGTGTGGTGCAAGTGACACTTAAATCAGCTTTTGGTTTTTCCTGCTTATTTTTAGATATTATTTCCAGCAAAGCAGCCCAGGTTCTGCTTAAAAGTCTCTGCTCGTTTGCCAAGCTCTTTCCCGAGACTTCGCAGGAAACTTTTTGGGTTCTTGAGGCACAGGTTCCTCCTCCCCCCCACCTCCTGCAGGTACCAATTTGTCCTTCCCCTCCCATACACCTGAGCCTCCCCTTCAACAACTTCAGCTGCCAGCGCAGCCTCTGCTCTTGAAGCAAAGGGGAAAGGGCTGGTGTTGGAGGCTATTAACTAATTGGATTAATTAAAAGAATTTGGCAGCACATGATGACCATGACTGGGGAAGGAGAGTGAAATGATAAAGAGAGAAAGCAGGAAAAAGGTGGTTTTTAGGGAAGAAGCTGGAAGGAGGTGCTGTGGGAGGCTGCTGGAGCTCATGAATGGCTGTGGTCTCCTTTCCTTGAGCACACAGCAAGGAGGGGTAAGAACTTTTTTCCTCAACTGGTTTTCTAGCGTTGTTACTTCTGGAGTTTGTGGGGTTTCTTCGTGTGTTTCTGGGCTTTCTCAGAGGCCTTTGTGTGATCTGAACTGGCAAATTTTTTGCAGGTTTTTCCTCAGTTATTCCCACCCTTGTCCAGCTCAGCCTCCCCAAACCCCTGTTTTATCCACCCCACCCCTGCAGGTTCAGTTGTGAGCCTGCTCTGTTTATTACAGTGCTCTCACTAATTTAAAAAACCTAATTATTTGAATGATTCAAGTGAAGTGGTTTAAAATGGTTGGAATTAAAGGATTTTTTTTTTCAACAGATATTCACAAACCCCTGTATTTGTTGGGCATGTAACAGATTGCCTGGACTAATCCTCTTGTGCATCACTGGCCTGTTAGGTGTCCTTTGAGTTGGTGCATCCAGGTGAACACAAGTTTTCATCTCTTCAGCTGCAGGAGTTCAGTTTACCTGCACTTTTGTAGAGCTTGGGGGTTTTGTATGAAATCATCCAGTGCTCTTGGAAGCTGTGTTGTGAGCTCTGTTGTGGGAAGGAATCTGCAGGCAGGGTGGAGTGAAGGGGCAGCACTGGGGGCTGGAAACGTGGTTCTGCTTCTCTGGGTTTGTTACTGAATAAATGTGGGTATTTCCTGGACTGATGGAACTGTCTGAGGAACCCTCAAACTCAGGGAACTCTGCACGCTGGAATTCTGCTTCCTGCAGCAGCCACCACTCTGCTTTTACATGCAATTATCCGGGACACATTATTTCTCCCTATCAAGAAGGAAATAGTGAGGGAAATCTAACTTAAAAATCGGGTTTCCCCCAGCTGAAGCTTCCACTTCAGAACAGAAATTGGAGGCAGCATCTTGTGCTGCCTGCCCTGTGCCGTGCAGGGAGGCAGCAGCTCCCCGGGGAAGGTTTCTGTGCTGGTGTGGGAGAGTTGAGGAGCAGGGCGACCTCAGCCTCGGGCTGCAGGTGCTCCAGAAGAACCTTTGAACAGAATTTCTGTGGTGCTGTGGGGACACCTTTTGGTTAGAAGCAGCCTGGACCTGGGTTTGGATCCAAACCCCACCTCACACCCGCTACTCAGCCAGTTCTACCACCAGCTTTTCCTACACGGACTTGCGCTTCTCAGTTCCAGGTGATAAAATTTGCAAATTCCTTCTGCAGTTGCATCTTTTTTGATGCAATTCTGAGTTTTTTTCCTCCAAAGCCTTGGGTTCCATATCATTAGGTGGCAGCACATGCCAACTCAAAATCTGTTTGTCCCCAGAGCTGGAAGACAGAGGGTCGAGAGAGGTTTCCTTGGATCTGAATCACGATGCAAAGAATGCAGTGAGTCTTTACAAGAAGATATTTCATTATAACCTTTTAAAATATCCATAAAGCTTCATGCTGAAGCTACCCTGAGTTGCCACTGAGGCTGGTAGAGATATTTAAATTATGGGGAATAATTTGTGGTGTGAGGGAAAATGGTGACAAAATGTCCTGTGGGAAAGGCCCCTCCCATAAATTTCATGTCTGGGTTTGTTGCTCAGCTCTGGTTAAGTGAACCTGGAAAGGCAAATCCAAATTTGACATTTTTTCGGTCCTCATGTTTTTCTTGCCCTGTCTGAGCCCTGCCCAATATTCCTGAAGAACACTTCAGAACACCCAGTCTGCACAACTAAAACGTCCCCACTGTCAGCCCATCCTCGACCCTGGTTCATTGAATACCTGGGAATCAGAGCATTAACAATTGAAGCAAACCTCCTCTTTAATTAGAAGCAGGTGTCATTAACACCTGTAGATAATTTTGGATGCAGGTGTGAGGTGATGAGGTGCAGGTGAAAAGCAGCAGGGAAAGGAAAATGGGTGCAAAGTGCAGTTTGTATTTAATTGTGTGTGCTTGCAGTTTCAGCAAAGCCTTCCCTATCCCTACGTATTCTTTGTGAACAGAGCTGAAAAGCAGCTGTGTGAGAGAAAAAAAACCACCTGAGATGGGCCAGGACATGGCTGAAAGGAGGGAAGTGAGGAATAATTCACACTGAGGTTTTTTCTGAGAGACCATAACAGTTGCTGGGAGGTTTCTCAGTCAGGAGTTGTGCAGCTGGACCTTTGGTGGGCTATCGAGGCCCTTCAGCTCTCATTTATGGGAATTCCTTGAAATCCCTAGCTCGGACCCTCAGGGTTTGCCCTGGGAATTCTGTGTTCCTGCAAAGGAGATGCATTGCTGTGCTTCTGTCAATATCAAAATCCTTCTGCTTTCTCAAACCCCTTCTTTTCCCAGCCGTTGTCAGTGCTTCCAAGCCTAGTCTTGGATTGGAGCCCTGAGCATCCTCAAACAATCGGAATTGTCTTGTCACCTCTGACTAGAGTATTTCTTTTTCCAGACAGGAGTAAATACGAATCTCTAACGATTTCACATGAGAAGTTAATAACTACAGCCCAGTTCTGAAGAAAGAGCCTGATTTGCAATCCTGAAGTGGCCTCCCTTCCATTACTACTATGAAACCACAAAGGCTGGTGACTATTTAAAGCCCCAAATCCCCCCTGCTTTTCTCCTGACAAGCTTGCACATCGATTCTGACATGCAGACTGACAGCTTCGTGGCATTTTGGAATGTTCCAACTGCACTGAGGATGTGGTACTATTTATTTCAGTGCCCCCGTTCCCAGAGCAGCCACTGACTCACAAGAAAAAGCTAAGAGCAATATTTGGCATTTGTTTCCTGTGCAGCACAATTTGCCTGGTTCATTAACCTTCTTTATGTAGCTGTAAGTTCTGAGTCTGACGTGGCTATTTTTGGGGAGCATGTCAGAACCAGATTTGTCTGTCTGAGCAGCATTTGCTTCGGAAAAATGTTCGAAATTGCTCCAGCAATTTTGTCTTTTCAAGCAAATTTTGCATTGGATGTTGAGCTGTGTTTGTGCTGCACTTTTGGATCTTTAGCACCGTTAAACTTGCAGAACAAAGAGTGTCTAAAGCACCAGCTGGGTGACTGTGTCCTGTACCTGTTGGACCAGAAATATTTTCTTTTCTTGTGCAGCACAGCAGACTGATGGAGGCTGAGCCTAGATCCTGCTGTCACTTGTACCTGGGCGTGCCAGCAGTGCTGGCTTAGTGGCTGGGCTCAGTCTTACGGGGCATTTCCAACCTAAATGATTCTGTGGTGGTTCTGCTATCCCTCAATACCTTTTCTGTATTTTTCTCCCTGTTTTGCCAAGAACTGTGTGGGAAAAGAGGGAGGCAGAGAGGGAAATCCATTGGCCTCTTCTGCTGTTACTCTCCAGGCTTTGTCTCACCCCTTGTTTGGCCCCAGCTCTGTCTCCCCACTCCAGTGGCTCCTTTCTTGGAAAAGCTGGTGCTCAAAACACCAAATTTCCTCTGGCCTGGGGCTGACCCCTTCTCTCCTCCCCACAGCAGGAATTGCCTCAGGAATTGTCCCCTCAGTGCCCTGCTGGCCCTGGGCAGCCCCAGCAGCAGGACCAGCCCCGCTGTGGCAGACGGAGCCTCCAGCTCCTGCCAGGCCCCCCCGCCTTGGTTTCACCTCAGTTTCCATCCTCACCTCAAAACTGGCCCCTTGCTCCGAGTCCAGGGCTCACTGTGGTTTCTCTGGCTGCCTGGTGAAGATGTTTCTGGAGCATTTGGAGACTGAGCTGGGAGGAAAATACAGCCCATAATCCTAGGAAGGACGGGATCTGATTTAACACCTTCTCAACGGGGAGCTCAGCTACAAAGATCAGGAAAGTTGGCAATTGGTGAAACCTGAACATGGGCTCCCCTCTGCCAGGCTTTAAACTGAGCCAGATCCTCCCTCTGTGTCCTTCTTGTGCTGCTCTTTGCAGCACCAGATTGCACCGAGGAACTGGGCTCAGATGGGAGCACGTTCTCCACATCAGTGCAAAATTTGTTTTAAATAAAAAACATTCGCTGGACAGAGCTTGGCTCTGCCACCCTGCTTGAACTGGGATCTGCTGTTGGAATTGGCTGGGAGATTTGGCCTGTCAATATAAGCCAAATGAAGCAATGAATAATCCTGGAAGCTAAGCTTGCAGAAGCAGCAGGCAGTAGGACAGGTTCTAATTGACATTGGGATGGCAAAACTTGTCCGAGTTGGTCCAATGCCTCCTTTCTGGCCTGTGACATCTGCCTCAGATGGAGACTTTCCTACTTTTAGTGTGTCCTGTGTGGAGAAGTGGTTTTTGTCTCCTTGTTGGTCTTATCATTAAAGAACTGTTTGAGGTGAGTTCTTTTTCCAGGGCTTGGAGTAAGATGTGTACGGGGATCTGGTTTTGAGGTTCTGATGCCTTTTCTGTCAGCACAGCTGGGTTAAAAAGCTGTGTCAGAAGAGAGAAGCTTCTCCCAGGTTTAACTCTGCAGCTCCCAGCAGAGTGTGTGGTTATTGCATTAATGGGGTTTGGTGAGGTGATGTTTTAAACCTGGCTCTGAAACCAATGAGCTGGGATTTCCAGATCCTGCTCTTCAGAAGTTTCCACAAATTCCGTAATCAAGTGGAGAGTTCTGCTTTTCTCAACAGTGGCAGGTAATTTATACAAATATATTATCAGTTTCCATGTCCTACTTTAATCTGGAGAGTTCAGCTGATGCATTTCCCTCTCCTGTCCTGGTTACTGACCTGATCCTGAGCAGAAATGTTGGCACAGCAGGTACTGCTCAAACAGGGATTTCTCTGCTTTGTGCTGCCACAAGCAAGAAAACTTTAAATGCCACTGGATGTCACTCTAACAAAGCTCAAAGTGCTTTGGCAATCCAGATCTTTACATTTCCATTGTAAACCAGGGCCTCTTAAGCTCTGGGCTCCTCAGTAAAATGGAGTGAAATAATTCAGAGGTTCCCATGTAGAACCCGTGGATAACTCAAATGTTATATCAGTCAAAAGACTCCCGGGTTTCCTTTCGGGTTTTTGTATCATCTTGGATGTTTCAGGGTTTCATTCTAGAGCCTCACTTTGCTGCAGGGGTCGTTTTGGGTGTAGAAGGAAGGAAAATATCAACTCTGACTGTGTTTTTTCTGTCCCATTTCCTTACGTGTTTGAGAGTTTCAGCGGAGAGTTGAATGTTCAAATCAAATCAAAAATCAGTAACATCTACCCCTGTCCTCAACTTTCTATTTTCAAAGAGTGACAAAAAGGCCAAAGTTAATTTAGCTCAGGGACCCAGAATGCTGCCATTACGAAATTCAAATATAAAATGTCTCTGTAGAGAAGTGACTCTCCTGAGGACAAGCAACAAGTGGTGGGGCTGGGTTGCTGCACAGAGAACTTGAGCCACAAACCAGCCAAAGTTATAAACTGGGGGTAGGTGCTCCTAAGACAGATAGAGAATCATCCTTTCAGATGCTTGGGAGGGTGGAGAAGCACTAAGGTGCACCGGAGGAGCCTCTCCGTTCATGGAATACTGCAGGAATAACTTGGATAATACCTTTTCAATTATCCACGTGCCACCTCTTGACCTCTGCTGAGCAGAGTTGCTGTGACTCTCCCACCCTGATTAACCTTTATAAACCACTGGCCACGTTCCCTGTCACTCAGCCTGGATTGGTTCTCCCTCCCTCTTCCACATCCTTTTAGTCCCAGTGTGAGAAAAGGTGCTGAAATATTTGCACAGAGGCTGCAGCTACTGCTTAAAATCAAAATAGACTCACTAATTACTCCTAAAACGCGTCTAATACCAGATAAGATAGCTGGAAAACCCAGTAAGTGCTGTTAAAAATGTAAGTTCTGTGGCAAGCTGGATGATTTCCCCATATATTACAATAGAAGGGGATGTCAGGGCACTGTACAAAATTTTAATTACATAATTAATTGACTGAGTCACACGAGTTTCTCTTTTAACTTGAGCCCTGCCGTGGAGGGGTTTGGCACGCAGGAAGCTATTTCCTGGTGGATGTTCCTCTGGAATTCTGATGCCAGCAACAATCTCGGAGGGACCACCCTAGAAATTGTGGTCTGGGGCTCTTTTGGGAGAGGAGATACAAGATGAGGTGAGATCGGTGCTGTCAGACAGCTCCTGCTGCAGAGGGGTGATTCCTTTGTGTCATTCATGACCTGCAGTTGACTCGGTGACTCCAAGTGAAAATCTCTGAATTCCATTACCCAGCTCCTCTCTGGGAAATCAATGGATGTCCCTCCCTGGCGGCACATGAATAGCTCAGCCCTTTCAACAAGTGTCAGGGAAGGGCCTTCATTTCCCCCCGTGTGCTTCTTTATCACTCATTTAAATGGGCAGGAAAATGCAGCCCCTGGATGTTTCCAGAGGCTCGTTAATACAAAATGCGAGACTCACAGACCTCCTTCCCGGGAAAAAAACCCCAAATTTTATCCCTTTCTGTTCATGTGTGAGGGCTGTCATCAAAGAGGGGCCGTGCCTGTTATTCTGAAAATATTCCCCCTGAGATGCTGTTTCTTATTTTTGAGGTTGTGCCAGCTCACGGCCATGAGGTGCCCCTTAAAGGGGCTCTGTGGGTTGGTGTGGCCACAGCCAAAACCCCGTTTACACCCTTTCAGAAGGGCTGGAGGTGCTCGGCTCGGTTTCAAAGCCAGGTTTGGGAGGGAATGCGGTGGGAAAGGGCTGCGGAGACCAGAGCCAGCTCCACAGGTCTGCAGTGCTGTGAGCCAGGGAGGAAACGTGCTCTGGGACTGGAGGCTTTGGTGTGGCACCACCTCCTGCCCCAAAATTGAACCTGGAGGGAGGAAAGGCTGCTGCAAACTCCTCTGAAAGGACTCCAACACCAGTGATGCTTTTTTGGGGTTCTCTGATACTCTCTCAAATGCTTAACTCCTGGGGAGGTGGCGGTGGGAAATCGAAGTTCTGTGAGGCAGCAGTGACACAGTGAATGTTTTTTTCCCTTTTTTGCATTGGATTACTGGTTTTTTTAACACCACAGAAGTGTTTTGTTTCACCCCCTAAGCAATATTGGCTTCATTTAGCCATAAATACATTAAAACCTGGCCTTGCTTTGGCAACTCCCTGTCTGGTTCTATCCTTCTTTCACTGCGCCTCCCCAAGGTTGGAGTAAAACAGCAACAAAAATAAAACAAAGATTGATTTGTACCAGGTAGTTGTGGTGCATTTCAAGCTATTTCGGTTGCTTTCCTGATTAGGATCTTGATTACACTGGCTGATTGTTGGTGCATTTTACTGCGAGTTTCACAAACCACGGCTGGCTCCAGTGGTCCTAAACATCATTTACCTGCCTGAAGCAGCAAAGAAAGCCCCTTCTGGAAGTCCTTTTAGGAAAGGGATCAAGTCCTTGCATTATTTTGGCATTCTTGCCATGCAAAAGCCTTACAGGGCGTGGAGTTGTTTGTTATGGGAGGTGCTGTGGGTGATGGTGCGGAAGGAGCACGAGAGGCTTTGTCTAAAGCTTGGCCTCTTTAGGCCTGGTCTGTGAATGTCACACAAAAGCTTAAATCCACCCCCCAGCTCCACCTAAACAGGTCTGCAGTTCATATAAACCCCCCCCCAAGCTGGGATCCTAAACAAAACCAGGATTGGAGCAAGGTTCCCAGCCAGGTGAGGCTCCTTCCTGCTCCGAGGGATGAGTTTGGTGGCTCTGCAGGCAGCACCTGTCCTCCTGCACCTGGGGGGTTTCACAACCCTCAGAAACCCGGATCGACACATCCAAAGGGGAATCTGCAGGGTGAGTGGTCTAGAAGAGGCTTTCCGTGAAAAGTTTCAGGAAACTCTGCTCAGGAGATTTCACGGGAATATTCCTGCTTCCTTTAGCAGAGCTCTTGAAGTGGGGAGATGGTGCTTCTGGGCTGAGCTTAATCTTGCATCTGCAGTGGATTGTGGAGGGTTTGTAAGAGCTCTCCCGGATGCAGGTGGAGCTGCAAATTTTGCCCTCAGCCTGGTGTGGTCAAAAGTTTATCCAGTCCTTGTGCCTATTTAAGCTCATGCAGATGGAGATTTTTCGTTGTGAAATTTGCATTATAATGTCAGCAGTCCAGGCAGATCCACAGCCCCAGAGCCTGCTGTGCACAGGGAATCTTGGTTTGGGTGGGAAAGGGCTCCAAAGGCTGTTTCTGCCATGGGCAGGGACATCTCCCACCAGACCAGGCTGTCCAGAGCCTCATCCAGCCTCTCTGGGATGGTCCCAGGGATCAAAGCATCTACAGCCTCTGGGCAATCTGGTGTTACACCATTTTCATGTAAAGAAAAAATTCTGGAGCACTTCTGAGTTAGTTCAAACCCACCCCAGGACAGCCCTGTTGTGTTTAGATGTCCCAATTCCTGTTAAAAGCAGGAAATTATCAGCATTAGGAGCAGAGATATCCTATTTTTAGGTCTTTGACGTGCACACCTACGGAAAAATACATCATCCTTTTAAAGCCTTTCTGAATATCACTCGAAGCCTAGACACAGGTGGAAGGTTTGGGCTGGTTTCTTCTTCTGTGGTTTGCTCACACTGAATTGTGCTGTCGCTGATGGGAGACACAGCTCAGTAAACGTGAGGGAGTTTCAGCCTGAACTCGAAGCCAGGCAAGATTAGGCCTTGACTGCCTGATTTTTTTTCATTTCTGCATTACAAGTGTCCAGTTATCCGTGGGTTTAGATCAAGATTTAGCCTGGAGAAAAGGAGACTTAGAGGTGACCTTATCACTCTCTACAACTTCCTGAAGGGTGGTTGCAGTCAGGTGGGAATTGGTCTCTTTTTCCAGGCAACAACCGACAGAACGAGAGGACACAGCCTCAGGCTGCACCAAGGGAAATAAAGGTTGGATATCAGGAAAAAGTTTTTTACGAAAAGGGTGATAAAGTACTGGAATGGTCCGCCCAGGGAAGTGGTGGAATCACCATCCCTGGATGTGTTTAAAGAGAGATTGGATGTGGCACTCAGTGCCATGGTTTAGTTGAGGTGTTGGGGCATGGCTTGGACTCGATGATCTTGTAGGTCTCTTCCAACCTGGTGATTCTGTGATTTCCTGCAGCTCCTATCAGCGAGAGGCTGGCAATAACAGGCAGCACACGGAGCCCTCGCAGAGCACAAATATTGCTTTTGGGAGAGCACTTGGTGTTGTTGGAATCCTGTGGAACACTTCAAATTACAGCAGCTTGTCCCGAGAGGAGGAAGCAGATTGTGGCCACCTCTTGTCCTTTTCTAACGCTTCTTGAGTGAAAGCCTCCAAAACCTTGACTGACTGTGCATTGTGGTAAAATTGAGATGCTCAGTTGATTTCTGCTTGCTGTCTGAAGCCCCCACCACCCCGTAATTTGAATTTTTCCTGCTGGCAGTAGTTCCTTTAGGCTCTGCTCACTGCCTGAGTGCTGACCTGGTCAGGTGTCTGCATGTCTGAGCACACCCAACTCTTGAAAATTGGCAATAAATAGTGAAAATATAGTAAAATAATAATAAATAGATAGCAAAAGATGCATAGCCAGTCTCCTTTCAGATGACATGTACATTTTGCTCAGGTAAAAGGGTGTTTGAGCAGTGAAAGCTCACTTGTCTAATGACCCAAAGTATTTTGGTTTTTCACTTGTGAGCAGTGAAAGCTCACTTGTCTAATGACCCAAAGTATTTTGGTTTTTCACTTGTCTGAGCCAGGGTAATGACCAGAAAGCCATCAGCTCTTTAAGAACATTTTATTTGTGTTGGGGCCTAAATTCCAGCTGTTACATGCAGTTTTCACTGGCAATACTTGAGGGGTTTCTTCCCTTCGCATAGTAAATATTCCAGTAGCTTCCCATAAAAAACCTGTGGCCTCTGCCCACCACAAACCAGGTATTTCACACAGTGAACTGAACAGTATCTTCGAAGACTGATGCAGAGCTAATTCTTCAATTAAATCCCTCAGTGTCTAACGTGGACATCCACATAGTGTGTGTTTAGGAATAACTTTTGGGATTATTGGGAGGTTCTCAAGCAGGACAAAGCCCTCCTGCAGCCAAGTGGCCGACTCAAACTGTGGAAGCAACAAGGGCTGACCAAGAGATGAATCCACTGGAATGCTTTCCCCAGGCTGTGTCTCTGACCTAGCAACAGCTCTGGGCTCATCAGTTGTTGCATTAAACATCCACTGGTTGTGAGGGAAAATTACACCCTGAACATCCCCTAACTATAGATTAGAGAAGTGTTGAAGCAGTTTTATTTCTGGAAATGTATAATCTTCTTACATTAACCTCGTGCCTTTGTGGAGGGGATTACTTGCACTGAGTGGCTGGGGCTGTGACAGGTTTGCAAGGAGAGAGTGCTGAGGGTGGTGCCTGCTCCCAAATTGCCTCCCCAGTCGCTTGGGAACAGATGCTGAGCTCCCGAGGGACTGGGAGCAGTGGGATCGTTTGGCGGGGGGGAAACTGCTGCCTGTGTCCTTGGACAGCCTTTCTGGAGGCTTTCACGGCAAGGAAACCAAACCCCACTGCTCTGGAAATAAGATATTTTATATTTTTATCAATATTACGGGTTTTGGGTTCAGGGGGTGGTGGTGGTTGTGGAGTTTGTTCTCTGTAGGCATTTCTTAGGCAATTATGAAGGCTGGGAAGGTGAACTCGCAGCTCACTTGTCCCTCAGCTCCTCAACTCTGGCCTTGAGTCAGACAAAATAGGACAATTCTTACTTGCTGTGCTGATGGGTGATTAAACTGTTCCAATTTATACAGGAAAATGTGCGCTGGGCCTGGTTAAACAATGATCACCTCAGAAAACTGAGTAAATCTGGGGATCATAATCTTTTATGCCATTGATGCTCTTGGTTGGCTTAGATTAACTGTAAATTGTAATGGTTTTGGCCATATTAAAACCCCTCTATCATCCCTGATAATGTGGCATCTTCCTGCCTCAGTGGCTGAGCTGGAGTCTCTCAGTCTTTGCAGGACACCTCTGTGGCTGATAATCTCATCGAACACCCATTGAAGGCATAGCTTTAGTTCAGTGTCTCCAGAGGGCATCAGGTCAGCTCTTCCTGAGAAATCCCCATTTACAAAGGTTAATGGAAATCTGGGTTTCAGCAGAAAGCTTTTCAGCCGAGGAAGACTCCTGGGTTTCTGGTATGACTCTTTGGAAGCTGTTCCAGTAGGTAGCCACCTCCCCAAAATCCAGTATAATTTAGCTTCCAAGCAGAACAGCGGCTCGCTAGCCCAGGTGATAAAAGCTTCTCCCCTTGCACTGACTTTGCAGCAAAAGAGAATTAAAGACTGGGGTTTTGTGGAAAGGAGTGAGATTCAGCCAATCCTTTTATCATGGACTGAAATTGCTCTGCAGCACCACTCAGGTGACTGAACCGGAGCTGAGAGAGGAGGAATGGGAGGAGCTTTAACTCTGTGCTGAGGAAAAAGAAGCTCTGAGAGGTTTTCGAAGATGTGAATCCAATCCTAAATTTCTGTTCACCAAATAAAGCACCAGTGAATGCGGCAGCCTAGGAGCCGTGTGAGCGTTCTTGCCTCACCTGCACCTTGGATTTCCAAAGGAAGTGTGATTGCCCACCTGAGAGTGAGGAGATGGACAAACACATCTTGCAGTGAATCCGTGAGAAAACGTTGGGAAGGGTGGACACAACTTGAGCAAAATGATGGCTCCAGGAAAAGAATACAGCATTCCTTAGTGCATTTTTATAATATTTACAAGAGCCTGGAGTGACAGGACAAGGGGTAGTGGCTTCCCAGTGACAGAGAGTAGATTTAGATTAAATATCAGGAAGAAATTGTGAGGGTGGGAAGGCACTGGCATAGGTTCCCAGAGAAGCTGTGGCTGCCCCTGGATCCCTGGAAGAGTCCAAGGCCAATCTTTTGCAGTTTATTCTCTACCTTAAAACTGCCTTTTCTTTTTTTCTCTAGGCAGCTCCTGAGAAATGGCTTCTGGATCCTGGGCATGAAAAGAAAAGCGAAACCCAAACACGCTGAATAAACGAGGCTTTGGTGAGAACACGGAATAAATGATTTGATAGCAATTAAAAGTTCTGATGAAACTCACACAGGGTGTGAGATAAGATGTTTTGTGGCCATTTTTGTATCGGGCAAATAAGGACCAACATTATTTCACAAAGTTATCTCCAGCTGAGCAAAACACATGAGCGTGTTCATAATTTTAAGCCCACAAATAGAAATAGATCGCTTCACTTTCTGTTCTTTAATGCTGTGTAAAATCCTGAGCTCCTTTCTCAGAGGTTTTTACTTCTTATTTCTTCTAATCAGGCAAAACTCCCAATAATTCCGTAGCACTCTTGAGGCATTATGCAGCCTATTTATAGCTGCTTTTAGCAGAAATAACTTGGACAAATCCAGCGTGCAGAGACTTCCAAGCAGCAGCAGCAGGGTGCAAAGTTCCCTCTGCCTCTGTTCTGCATTTCCACAATAGAAACTGGAAGGGCAAATCAGGTGATTTAGAACCTGTGAGGGATCCTGTGTGCAGCTGGCAGGGGTGTGCTGGGGAATGGAGTCGTGGAATGGGTAAGGGTGGAAAAGGCTCTGAGGGCTGAATCCAATCGTTAATCCAGCACCACTAAACCGTGGCCACAAGTGCCACCCTTTGAGCATTTCCAGGGACGGTGATCCCACCACTGCCCTGGGCAGCCCCTGCCAGTGTCTGACCACGCTTTCAGCGAAAAAAGTTTTCTTATATCCAATTTAAACTTTGACTGGTGTGACCTGAGGCCATTTCTTGTCCTGCCCCTTGTTCCTTAAGAGAGGAGATCAACTCCCACTTAACACATCCCCTTTTCAGGGAGTTGGGCAGAGCCAGCAGGTCCCCCCAAGCCTCCTTTTCTCCAGCCTGAGCTCCCTCAGCCACTCCTGGTGCTCCAGCCCCTTCCCCAGCTCCGTTCCCTTCCCTGGACACGCTCCAGCCCCTCAAGGTCCTTCTTGTCCTGAGGGCCCCAGAGCTGCCCCAGGATTTGGGGCGGTGCCTCAGCAGGGCCAGCACAGGGGACAATCCCTGCCCTGGTCCTGCTGCCTCACCACGGCTGGCACAGCCCAGGGGCCACTGGCCTCTTGCCCACCTGGGCACACCTGGGCTCGTGTCCAGCTGCTGGCACCAGCACCCCCAGGGTTTTTTCCATCTTCTCATGCCCCAGTCTGCAGCAGACCCAAGGGCAGGGCCCACACAAAGGTCCCCAGCCCATGGACCCAGCCTGTCCCGATCCCTCTCTGAACAGTCAGATCTGCTGCCCCCTGCCTCAGTTGAACCTTGTATTTGTAAAATCTGTCCCAGTTTGCAATGAAAAGAGAAGGTTCACCCACATACAGTAACTTCAAGGGTTGATGGATGGATTGAGCTGGAACAACCTACTCTAAAAATAGATCTCTGGTTCTTTTATTTTGGCACAGGAACAATGAGATGTGGGAAGAGGAGAAGGAGCCTGAGAAACTCCACATCCCCTGCTCCCAGCTGAGCTCAGAGCAGTCTCGTCCTCCCAAATTCTCCAGCCAGGGGTTCATCTGAAAGTATCTGAGAACTGATTTATCTTCATCTGGGTTCCTAAGGAAATGCATCTTGGGAGGGTTTGACACTCATTTCTCCTCGTGCCCTCAGTCATCCTTGCACTTGGTAAAGTTCAAGTGGATAAGAGGAGGGAACAGAGAGCTTAAGACACTGAATTCCTATAAGGTTTCTGAAAATATGTGGCCAAGGAGAGAAGAGCCAACCTATTGAAGATGCTGCATTTATAGGAATTAAATCTCTTTTCTCACAGAGGGAAAAGCCACACTGTCAGGTTTTGACGTAAGAAAACTGACATGGAAGGAAGGTGTTGAAAACTTCCAGTCAGAGGAGACTCTGGAATCCTTTTGTGGTCTCAAAGAAGTCAAAGCTGGAGCAAACCCTTTGGAAATCACAGCCCTAGAATTGCTATAATCTTTGTAATAACTCTTTTATGACAATTTCCCACAGGTTTCAATCCATGGAATGGTATTAGTAGGAGATTAAGAAGGAAAGGTTCTTCAGAGGAACAGATATTCCAGTTCTTCACGTAAATAAATCACTTAGAGAGAAAAAAACAAAAAGCTTTTTAACACCTCCAGTCCTAATTAAAAAAAGACACATCAAAATATGAAGTGGGCAACAAATATTCAAGTTAGGTTCAGATTATTTTACACTTTTCCCAACTCCTTTGTCATTAATGCAATGGAACACTGAATGGATTTCATATCATCAAACAGTGATATGAAAAATGCCATCTCTAGCACTGAAATGTGCCTGAGGGGTTGCATTTTCAAGCACTTTGGTTTCCCTGGCACGACCCTGGAGGGAGACCTGACTGAGGCTTCATTTGGTTGCCTGAATTAGTCCCAGAGTCAGCGTGAGCTTCGTGCTCAGAGCAAATTTAGACAACCAAATAAGTCCAAGTTCCCTCGTGAAGAACTTATAAAACGTGAAGAAGGTCTAAGTTTTATATAAAGCACAATTTGAATCTGAATGAAAGCCCACTTGAGCATCAGAGTTCCTTTTGTACTTCTGTCTCTGTCATGACTAAAGGAAGGTGATGGTACTTTTTTTTCCCACTGCTTGTAATGCTGGTGTTTGGTTGCAAAAATAGTATTTTTTTAGGAGAAAAGACAGAAAATGTTTGCAAGACATTTCACTAAAAAAACCAACAACCCCCTGTTGTGAGGGTTTTTGTGTTTGTGCTCTTTTCACTGAAATACAAAGAAGCAGAGGAGGATCTGAGTTGCAAACTCCAGAGCAAAACCTGAGCTCTTCCATGATAAAGGGATCTCTGGGCCCTGATCTTTCTTCAGCTGCCTCATTCCAGAAAATAGTACTGTTTGCAGAATTATGGTGTGGACAGATGCTCATCCAAACTGTACTGATTATTTCTGTCCAGCTGCTGGTTGTCCGTGTGAGCACCTCTGGAGGATGGGCCCTGCTGGCTCTGCACAGCAATTTATCTCATTTCAGAGCAAAGTGTGGGAAATTCCACAATAGACACCTGTGGATGAGGAGAGGAGAAAGCACTAATTATGGAACTACAAGGCTAATGAATTCTCTCTCCCCATTAGCCTTGCTTTGAGTGAATCGGGAGCAGTCACAAGAGGGTGGGGGCAGGAACAGGGGCTGGGTGTTGTCCCTGAGGGGTTGGGGTGACACATCCCCTGCGCTGTCCGTGAGCCACCCGGGCACTGCCACTCAAAAGGAGGCCCAGGACACAGAGTTTTCCTGCTATTCCAGTGGTCTGGGCACAGTCCATCCCCTGCTTGGAGTGCTCCATCTGACACCCAGAAGTCCTCAGGCCCCTGCATGGCACCCGTGGCACACAGCTCTGGGCTGTCACACAGCGGTTCGTGGGCAGAGCACTCACCAGGGCTCCAGTCCCTGGAGTGCCAGGACAAGGGGAAATGGCTTCAAACCGACAGAGAGTAGGTTTAGATTAAATATCAGGAAGAAATTCCTGCCTGTGAGGGTGGGGAGGTGCTGGCACAGCTGCCCAGAGAAGCTGTGGCTGCCCCTGGATCCCTGGAAGAGTCCAAGGCCAATCTTTTGCAGTTTATTCTCTACCTTAAAACTGCCTTTTCTTTTTTCTCTAGACAGCTCCTGAGAAATGGCTCCTGGATCCCGGGCATGAAAAGAAAGGTGAAACCCAAACACACAGAATAAACAAGGCTTTGGTGAGAACACCGAATAAATTATTTGATAGCAAATAATTGAACTAAACAGAAAGAAAAATCAAAACCAGAGTAAAAGCTCCTGTCTTTACTTTGCTGAGATGCTTTCCAAGAGGATGGGGCCTGAGTAAGTGTGAGGAGGAAGGCTTGGCAGGTTCCTTTGCCCAAGGGAGAGGGAGATGTGAACTTTTGTTCACACAGCTGTGCCACAGGTGACCGGGAGTGGTGGGATGAGGGCTCAGATCCTCTCCTCCTGTCCAAGAATTGATGCAGTGCAGTTTGAGTGGCTGCACCTCTCAAGCTCATCGTGATTGTTGAGGTGGGCGAGGCAGAATCTCAGGATATGGAGCAAAGTCTGTCCCATCATCACCAGAGCACTGGTGTAACACAGGAGGAGGGATCACATCTGCCTGATGTGTCCTGATTGTGCCAGATTTCTGCCTAAATCCAGCACTTGTGCCTGTGCCGTGGCTCTGCTGGGCTTGTGTGTGTGTGTCTGACCTGCTGGGGTGTCCTGATCCCAGCACATCTCTCCCGCAGCTCCCTCTGGGACAATCCTGCTGGGCTGAAGTCACCCTGGATTTGCCATGGGCAGTGACACCAGCCTGCAGGGTCACCTTGTGCTTGGAAATCTAACCCAGACTCCACACCTGGCTCCACTTGGTGCTCTGGGGGTTAAAGAAGTGACCTGGTCTTGTTTGTGTTTGGGTGGAGAGGACTGGCATGAGAGGGATCCAGAGTGCCTTTTTTTGAAAGGCAAAATATTCGAGTTTCTCTATTAATGTCACTTTTAGCTCCTCACTTCAGAGAGCAGAACGCTAAACTGGAAATCCAAGTGAAGCAGAAAAAAAGGCATCCAAAATGAGTCCCTGGCCAGCAAACCCAGCGTCCTGCTGCAGGTCTGAGCCCCACTTGTGTGTGCCCAGGACAAGAGCTGACCCCGGAGTGATGCCCCCCAGCTCCTGCTCCCCACGGGCAGGGCCAGGCTGGGCTCTGCTCCCTCCATCCTTGCTCTGCCCAAGGGAAGCAGCGTCAGCCCCTGCCTTTTGCACCCCCCGTGCATTTTGCAAGCACTGAAGAGGGGCTGGAAGCTCAGAGCAGCTTTTCCCCCTCATCTCCATGGGCAGAGGCTCTCTTCTGCGTGCTCTCCACAAATGATGTGCATTTCAATGTGAAATGTCCTGGGTGCATCAGTTCTTTTGTGCATTTTTTTACTGCCATGCCACAATTCAGCCACACATGCATGTGTGGAAGCACATGCACACACCCGATCACACCAAGAGCTCCTCTTACTTCCCAGATTTTTATTTTATTTTAAACACAAAATCAAGCCTACATTTTAGTCCCCACTGTAATTATAATCAGCGCCTTCTTCTAGGAAGATAAAAAGAGAAAAGTGGGAATCAGGAGAAGGGAAATGTTACAAGCCTTTCCATTAGGGTTTTATGTATTTAAAGAATTTACATTTTTAACCAGTGGCAAATTTATTTCATGCTCCATAAGCTCTGAGGATCCTTTGGGATAAACAGCACGAAAGCTGTCATTTGAGAACAATCATCTATTTTCTGTTTATTGGAAGTTTGCTTTTTTTTGTGCCACGGTGTTTTGCGCGGGGCTGGAAATATTTGTTCAAAATGATAATTGTCAAACCGCTCGCTCTCTTTGGGATGCACTCGTTGAAGAGAGCTGCCTCTGCTGTGCAAATAGAGGGAATGGTGCCAGCTGGTTTCTTTGGGATGAAGGTTGAAGCTGTCCCCAAAGCCAGGTGAGGTCCCCTTGCAGTTTCCTGGCAGCCACAGCAGAGGCAGAAAGGAAAAGCTGAATTTGAGGGGAGGCAGCTGAAATCGGTGTGTGGAGAGCTCTGCAGGTCATGATGGCTGAAATTCAGGTTTAAGGTCGTGGGTGGCCAGTTGTTTTCAGTGGGAACTGACCCATTCCCATGTGGAATTAGTGGATGGTCTCATCCTGCTTCCCATCCAGCAATGCTTCCATCGCTGCTACTGCAAAGCCAGTCTGGGCTGGATCTTTGGGGGGTTTTGGTATGGAATGCTCCTGAAGTTCTGCAATCTGACACCAGCTTGTACAGGAGCATCTGGGCAAGGCTTAGCCTTTAGTCTGGGCTTTAGTCTCGGCTCAGGAGTGCGGTATTCACCCAGGAACTGCACGTGGCAGGAGCACAAATAATGTGAAGGGGGCTGACCTCTGGCCCACTGTGCTGGAAGGAGCCATCCTGTCACTGCCACCCTCCTCAGGTCCCATGCCCAGCTCCCAGCCCCTCTCTGTCCTTGTGTCCAAGTGCCTGGCCAGGCACAGAGGCTTCACAAACCAGGGGCTTAAAAATCCTCTTCGGTGTGAGCTGCACTTCAGCAGATTCCAACTCTCTGGAGGAAGAATCCTCCGACTCCTGAAATGAATCTGCCTCTTACCTGAGCAGCCACTGGAGGTGCAGGAGTAGGGATGTCCTAAAGCTTTCCCCAAACACAAGTTTAGACCCAGTTCTAGGAGGTACTGCACACCTTGCTGATTTATTTGCTGTAACTTTTCTGTCTCATTGACTCTCACTGTGCTGGCCGTGGGATTTAGGAGCCCCAGGATGTTCTTGCCCAATTTTGCATTTTAATATTAATAGAAGAAAAACATTTATTGTATCAAGAACGATGGCTTCTCTGTTCAGACCAGCAGAAACAAAGGGGAATGAAGTCCCCCCTCAATCACTGATGGCCTTTTATTTGTATCTTTGAGCTGGTAATGCCTTGGGGCTGGGGCAGGATGGAACAGGAATTTGCCACTTCTCAGCCCAAGGGTTTTATTCTGCTTTGTTAAAGACACAAATCATTTCTTCCCTTGCCTTTGGGCTGGATTTAAGATAACCCATTTTTATGTCATACGCAGTTCCTGGGCCTCACGCTCATTGCAAGAGTGGAATAGAATTAATTAAAAAGATCTCCATGGAGTTTAGGTGGTGTCGGAGTGATCTCCTCAACTTGAAATGCTTCTGTTCTGTGACCTCAGAAGTCACACCCAGCGATAATTTCATAGCAAATAGTGCCTTTTGTGTGGATTTAGGAGGATCAGGAATCTCTCCAGACAGTCTGCTTGAAAGCTGTGCATCTTTTGCTGGACCCAGTGCCACGTGCTGCTCCCAAATGCCCTAAGAGAGCTGACAAATAGTTGGATATTCTGGAAGGCAGTGACTTTCACACCAGCAAAAACGTTAATTAAGAAAACAGAGTTATTAGTGTCCTTTATTACCCCAAAGCATCCTTGGGAACCAAAATCTCGACGCAGAGATCAGTAGCAGGATGATCCCACCAGGCTCGGTGCTGTCGCTAGGCAACCCTTGATGTTGGCTTTGGGGCCCTTGTGCCAGGACAGGATTGGGATGGAAATCCGAGGCGATGCGGTAAAAACCCACTGCCAGACAGGTTTGTTGGTGTTTTGTGGGACAGGAGGCTGATCTCACAGGGAGTCACACTGCCCTCAGTGTTTAATGGAGCTGAGGGAGGCTGAAGTTGAAGCTTTTCTTCACCTTGTTAATGTCTCATATTTTCTTTTGTCACATCTCGTTTATGCTGCGCCCTTAACTGCCTTTTAGAGCCAGGGCCGTGTTTTATTGCGACCGTTAATCCCATAAAAATGTCATCCTCAGCTAGTTAGGAAAGCTCTGGGAAGCCTTGCCTTGGAGGAGTAATGAAATCCCTGCTGCAATACAGAGACAAAATTGTGTGCCAGCCTTCGGGTACCTGTGGCGTGGTCTGGGACCCACGGGCAGCACAGAGGATTTGAGTCACAGGTGACAAGAAAGAGCATGTGGGAATATTTAAGGTATTTTCTTCTTCATGCTTTTAATGGAGTTAGAAGTCTTCGAAATGAGATTGGAAATCATTGCTCCAGTGAATAGGAGCTGCAATCTCCTCCTCTACAGACAGAGCTTCCCCTGCTGGAATAAGGAATCCTCCAGGTGAGGATCCTGGCAATCCATGGACCCAAAATCTCTGCAGGGCTGGGCACAGAGGTCCCCTCTCAAACAGAACAGGCACCACCAGCCCGAGAATGAATTAAAAGTGGTTTCTGGCTCCATTCCTTGCTTTTGAAGGAAAGCACCGGGAACACCTGGTGCTGTTTCTGCTCTGCGTGTGGTGCTTCGGAGTGAGGGCTGGAGAGAGCCTGGAACAGCTTTGCCAGGGGGCTGTGGCACAGTTCCATGGCCAGCCTGCTCCTGGGGGTCTTGAATGAGGCTGCCACCAGCCAGGTGCTGCAGGAGAACGTGGGATTGCTCCCGACTGAGCCAGAGCTGCCCATGGAATTCTGGACGTCTTTGGGAGGAGGGAAGGTTCAGTCGCAGGGGACACGTCAGAGCTGCAGCCCTGAGCTTTGGTAGAGCAGCCTGCAGCCATCCCCTCTCCTGCAGCCTCAAAGCCTCCACTGCATTTGCTTCAGGGAAGAATAAATAAGGATCATTCCAAGGGCTGTAAAGCTGTGCTTCAGGCACGGTGTCAGACTGCTAATGGAGCAGGTCTGGCTCTGTGTCCGTGTCACCAGCCCGACTCCTCTCTGGCACAGCTCAGCTGATGATTTCTGCTCTTGCTCTGTCGCCTACAAAGAAAGAACCCGTTTGTTGGTGTGCCCTGGTTTGTGCTGCTCTTCCCAAGGCACCCCATTTCAAACCAGAGGAACGTGAGCTTCGTGAGCACGGCCAGGAAGTGCCTATTTTGTCCATATTTCTGTAAAAACAGGAACGTGCTTAGGTAGCAAGGTTTAATGGCTGTTTCCCGACCTTCATCCCTTTTCTTCCTGTCTTTAATTGCCCCCAATAAAATCCCCTTGCAGCACACGGAGCCCAGCAATGCCCTGGGCATTCCCTGTGCCTGGCTCTGCTGTGCCAGGGCAGTGACACTGCTTTTGACAGCTTTTCCCCGGAGCTTTTCCTCCCTGTGGACTATATTTGGACACTCCAGTCTGTGAGCCCTGAGAAGTATCTGCAACGTGAAATTCTCCTTGCCTCTCTCATGTAACAGGAAAATTAGCAGAGGGCTCGGTTCAGTAATTTGAAATAAAAGCCGAGTATCCCACATTTTGCTTCAAGAAGAGGCAGGCAGGCACTCCAACACCAATGCACCCATGCAGGCCGCGCTGTATTTTGTATTTTCACCCCTAGCACAGCACCCTGCCACGAGAGGTGAGCGCTGCTGGCCCCAGCAATCCTGATGCCAGCGGGATGTGCTGTAAACTGCCCTGGAAAAGCCTAGGAAAAGGTTCAGTGGCACGGGCTTTTCCAGTGGGATGCTCTGCTCTGGGTACCAGGGCGTGAACGAGGCGGGATGTGGGGAGTTGTGTGTGTGAAATGAAACAAAAGCTCCTCCATAGCCTCACATCACCAAAGATATCAGCATGGAAAGAGCCTGAAACATTGAAAAGCTCACTAGATTTTCCTGTGAGCAAACCTGCTGTTCAAGCTGGTAGCTTTCAAGTTGGAAATGAGCTCTGAGTATCCCTGGTTGTTGAAAGGGATGTGACCAGGACTGGCTGTGGCACCCCAGGCCAAGCTGGACAGAATCAACTGAGGAATTTGATTGGCCAAAAAAAAATAATAAGGGATGTATTAAAGGAAGATCTCTTTTTGCTTAAAACTGGGTTGAATATCCAATCTTATCTGAATACCTACAGAATATATGCAATGTATGGAATTTACCAGGCCGGGTGCTGAGGTCTGGTCTTGAACTTTTCTCCAGCAAACCGAGGGAGGACCAGGCATTAATACTGAGCATAATCTGTGCAGCACACAGGAAAAGAGCATGAAAATGCCCCTGAATCACCAAGTTTTACCCACAGACATTAAAACCAAAAATAAATCCGTGAATAATAAAGCTATTCCCTGCTTGGCTTCTCCTTACAGAGGTGTCAGCTCAGCTCTGCCCTGCTTGGTTCTCGGTGAGGTGCAAAGAGCGGCAACGCTGCCACCAGCGTTTGCCAGGCTCTGTGCTTGCTTGGCCAGTCTTTAAAAGCAGATCAAGCCAAGCTTCTTCACACCGCAGCAAAACCTTCAGAGCACTGGCATCCTGACTGCCGAATTTAAGAGAAAAGGTTAATATAAAACCCACGGTTGAGATGGTAAAGGATATTAGAGGTGACGTGTTGGCCGTGAGCTCCGCTTTGGGCTCTGGGGAAAAAAAAAACCAGAACAAGGTTAGTTCTAACCTTCAAATTAACCTTTTTCTATTTTTTTTCTGTTGCCAGAAGAAGACCTACAGGCCAAGATGTCGGCTCTAATATTTCGTGTGTATTTCAAACCTCTACTTTGACCCCATTTTCGTGGTTTAGTCTCCGGACTTACCCAAAATCAAGCGGCGCTGTGCTGATCAGTCTGTTTCCCTGGGACCAGAGCAAACACTAAATATTATTTGTGGGCTGCTTTAGAGTCCCTGCTTTGTTTCAGCTGAACCTAATTCAGTTGTCTAGCGTTCACCACGCTGGTTTGTTTTTTTTCCTGTGACCCTACTATTTTATTTTTTTTTCCCTGGCTATTTGTTCCTTGTCATTTGCAGTAATCTGATTTCATTTGTTCGCCTCTTGGCATGGCCTCCCAATTTAGTCAGCTGCTGCCATGAATATGTGGAATTTCTGCAATCTGACTAAATATCAATAGACTATTGAACTTTTATATTATGCATACTTGTAATCAAGTCAACTGCTTGAGAATTTGCACATCTATGCATTTAGATGTGGAAAAAATAGGCTGCGTTCATGCAATTAAAGTCTATATCATAATACTTGTGCATAAAAGGGCCAAATTAAGGTTTTTGCAGGCGAGTTTAATTCCAGCACTTCCTCTTTGTTTGGTGCTTGACTTTGCAACCTGAAAGAGATTTCTAATGTCATTTTTTTAAAAAAAAATTTGATTCATAATATCCACGGAAAATCGAGCTGCTGGATTGTCTGTGGCCACAGCCCCTTGCTGTGAGTTATAAGTCATTAATAAGGTTTGCAGCTATTAAAGGTGAGGTGAGGCAGGGGAAGCAAAAGTTACTGAGTTTTCTCAGCACCAACTTTGTATCAAGATGGAAAGTGGAGGAAAAAAGCAAAATCAAGGGTTTTGTGCATTTTATGCCATGGAACCCCAACACAAAATCACGTTTTTTAAACAGAGATGCAGGAACATTTTATATGCAAGTCAGCAAAGGAAAGGCAGGGTGAGACAGCTGTGACTGAGCTGTGGGACCTGCTGGAAAAAATGAAGTGGGCCTGCTCTCAAATTATACACAACACATGGAGTTTTGAGCCCAGGATGTTTGGGTTCTTTTTTTTTTTTTTGTGGTACCAGAAAACCACAGGCCACCTTCAAATTGTACAATTCCACCAGCCTGGTATCCCTTGGATGCTAAGACAGGAATTAAACTGTCAGATGAAAAATAAACTGGCTCCTTTGAGTCGGAATTGAGCGACTGGAGTGAAAGGAAGGAGCCGGGGAAATCATTATGGTTTCTCAATGTGGAGAAGATCAGCATAAATCAAAGAGAAAATTATGTTGGTCAAGGCATCTTGGTCATTATGGGGCCAGAGAGGCTGAAAGCAAATCCAGGAGGCATTTGGAGGGGAGTGTTGACCACTAATGGAATATAAATGATCAGAAATTACAGCTGATGAAGGATAATTGTGCTGGAATCGGGCCTTTTAAAAAAAGAAAATTAAAGTTGCGGAGATTATAAGAGAAATAATAGGAGATCTATTGTAGGAGGGACTTGGCTTTTGGATATACAAAATTTCCTCCTTCCCTCCAGGATCATTTCACTTCATTGGCATTAACATTTATTGGTGATATTTGCATTGTTTGCCCTCCCATTTCCTGCCTTGCAGGGTGATGGCCTCTATTTAAAATCCTTGAGGCCAGGAAGGTGTGATCAGCTCATCTCCCTTTCCTTTATTTCATGCTCCACTTTGTTTCCTAATCCAGTTCTGCCACAAGGAGCCACGTCCTGCTCGTGCTGGAGAAGCTGGAATGATAATTGTCTTTTGCCAAGCAACTCAAGGTAACAAAACAGAATCATGGCAGCAGCAGCTGCAACTCCTGATGAAGTTAGAAACTGTCAACCCCAAAGAAATCATTGTTTTCAGGAAAAAAATTCAGGCCAGTGAATTACTATAATGGGCCCTACAGTCTTTGCCACTTTCAGGAAGATGCAGAGGAGCTGCTTGTGGTATCAAGAAGCATTTAATCATAAAATTTATTATCAAATTATTATTAATTCACTATTAATTTATTATAATTATTTATTATTAATTTATTATAAACTTTATTATAAAATATTTAATATTTTGCCTGCTGTCTGCAGCTTTTTCACTAAAATCCCTAAAGTTGTGGACCACGAGCTCTGCCAAATGTCCTGTGCTGGAGAGTTCCAGCAGCTCCCACCCTCCCAGAAAAGCAGGCAAAGTTTCCAGCCTCATTGCTTGAAACACCAGGAGGACGAAACTTATTTAGGGCACACGTGAAAAGCTGACAAAGGATCAATTTCTTAACTGCAATAGCTGTCAGGGAAGGAAGGAATGGAAACAGCAAAAAAAAAAATTACTACATTTGGTAAGTGTAGCATCTTTAAAATGGCTTTAAAAATGGAATGACGTTGGCAGTGTCACCAAAGGAAAGTGTCCTCAAACTTAAGAGGCCTTTTTTGTGCTTAGATCTTGGACCTTCCTTAAGTTTAGGCTTTAAGACCTATCCCCATGGGCCACAGCAGGAACCCCAAAGCCTGCAGCCCCAAAATGCAACAGTTCACCCATAAAATTGCACAGGAAGGTTTCCCATCACCAGCAGAACTCCTGCTCTTCTGTGAGGCAGTGGAGCCCTCTCTGATTTTTCCTTTTCCTGCTCCGTATGGGGCTCGTTTCCATGGATGTTGGAACGTGGAAATTCTGCATCTTTTCTTTGTGAGTATTCCAAGACATCTCTAATTTACATCCTTCTAATTTACATTTACACATGGATAAATGTGGATTATCCATTGGTCCAGCACAGGATCCTCTCCTAAACACACACAAATAGAGACATTTCCTTCCTTGCTGGAGGCTCAGCTGAGAATTCCTCCTGCATTGCCTTGAGATGATGAATTTTCTCTGAAATCCTGCATGAGGCTGTTTGCAGTGTAAACACTCTGTCTCTAGCTGGAGGTACACACAAAAATGCTTTGAGGAAGTTCCTACTGCTCCTGCAGTACCACTCTGGGAATGTTTCGTGCTGTTCCCAGCAGATCCTTCTATTATTTCTGTAAATATTTGCTCCAAGGAACAGCAAACAACGTTTTGGAAGACTGTAAAGACGTTATTCAAAATTACGGTTCATATTCAAGGAATGTTCTCAAGTCACAATCTGCTCTCTCCTGGCTTCTTCTTTTTATTTCTGGCAAAATCATGTGTGAATCTGAATTCAAGTTCTGTATCTGAGAAATACCAGGAGTGCAGATTTCTGTGTCTGGATATTGTGCAAGCAAAAAAAATAATTTAATGCATTCTATGCAGCCACTCTGTTACATCTTGCATAAGAGATCATAATGTATAAAAGGGTCTTTGACTTATACTTAGCTTCAACATTTTTTAAATTATCATGGATACACTTACAAGCATGAAACTGTTTGCAAAATGAAAATAAATTCAGTAATTTCTATTCTACAGTTGAAGTTAAAATTTAGATAGAAAAAAAAAAAACCTACATTGTGTCAGATGGGGTGATCCAGCAAAAGAGCATCACTATTTAAATTTCAAAATCGTGAATTCCCAAAATGTGCATCTCAAAAATTAGATGTTTATAAATTTGAAAATACTACTGGGCTCGTTGGGGGTGCAATTTTGAAAGATCTTGCTTTCACACCTTTTAAATTGCAATTATCATGGTTAGAAATTAATTTCAGGTCTTTGGTGGAAGCTGAGATTCCCATGCCATCACTTGGCTGCAGCAGATGGGCTTTCAGAATCACCCCAGAAATGCAAAACTGCCGATACACCATGAGGCCTGGGAAGGTTTGGGAATTAATCAAGGGGATCAATGATTGCTGCTGCTGAATCCCATCTTTTATCTCCTTGCTGGGAAAAACTCAGCCCTGGTGGGAGGGCAGAAGAAACTTCATTGAACTGTTCCTCCTTCCATGAAAACCGACACAAAGCTCTGCCTCCTCTGCCTTTCTCCTTGGAACAGGTTGGGATCCATTGAAATTCTTGGAATATTCCCTTTCCTGAGGCCTCTCCTGATCCTTTCTGGCCACTCTGCAGGTGAGAAGTCCTGTTGGGGGGAAGAATTGGGGACCCTAAATGGCTTTCCTCCCACTCCCAGCTGTGGTTCCCATTTTGTTGTCTCTCTCCAGTTCTTGGAGCATCTCCCTAATTGCGGCAGTGCTGTTGGGATGAATTTTTCTGACTGTTCTGACACCTTCCCCAGCCTGGTGAATAGATTTAATAATTAGACAATGGGATTTTTCTGTTCCTGCCCACCCTCACCCCCCTCGCTGAGCGTTGCTCGCGATTCTATTCTTATCCGGCTTATTCCAGCAATGTTCCTGCTTTTAAAGGGTTTTGGGGAGCGCAGCAAAATATCAGAGGAATAATTCACATGTGAGAGCTAAAGTTGGAGGGGAAGGACAATGGGCCTTATGTGCGTTTCAACACATCAACAACCCCGCAGGGTTTTCTGTTCCAGCTCACCATTCTCTGGGAGCACAGTCATTTTCCACACCCATACTCAGAGCTGGGATGAAGTCTCTTCTTTGTTGGCATTCCTGCTCAGAGATTAAATGGGAATAATTTCTGTGGGTAAATAAGCACTGTGAGTGATTTCAGATGTTTTTCCTCCTCAGTGCTGTCTGGATGCCACTGATTCGACTTCTCCTCTGCTTGCAGGGCTTATCTGAAGAGTTTCCATCCCACAGTCACAGCCCAAGTTTTCCAGACTGGTGAAAAGAACATCATGCATGTGCTAAATAAATATAAAACATCCACATCTGTGGTGCACATTTGAGGGGGTGGTAGCTTGGAAGACCTTTGTAAAGGAAACCAAGTCCTTAAATTCTATTTCTTAATGTTGTTTCTGCTGTTGAAAGTTTGTTTTACTTTATAAAACATTCCTGAGGTGAAGCAGAAATCGTGGGGGTTTGCACATTGCTCTCGTCCTCAGCAGTGTCACTCGTCATCAGCTGTGTCATCTCTGGATGTGCCCTCAGCCACAGATCAAGCCTTGTAATTCCTCCTCACATCAATGTGGGAGGGAAATTAAGTAAATTCCAGAAGTAGGAGTGTTTCTCGTTTCTAGTGCTGCTATGGCTAAATAAATCCTGCAGTAGAACTTGCAAATAGGGGAGAAAACCCTCTGGTGGTGCCGAAAACACAACTGCATCCCCTCTCCCTTCATCCTACAACAGTCTAAGCTGGCTAAAACATCAAATGTAAGGAAGAGAGGCAAGGTTTCCTGAGTCCAGGCTTGTCCTTGTGTCAAGCTACAGCGTTCTGCTCTAATTTCACAGGATCAAAATTATGGCAAAGATCAGAGATCAATAGAAAGATTGACTTTTCTCCAAACCAAAAATCTGACTCCCATCGGTGTCTTTTTCTTGGTGGCATTTTCACCAAGCTTGAAATTAAGAACTAGGTTTGGGGGGGATGAGACGACCCAAATATGAAAAAAAAAAAAGTCTTTCTGTTCCATATCCAATTAAAAGATATTATTTTGAGCTAAAATGAAAGAGGTTTTCCCTGCTAAGTGATGCAATTAACTTCTAACAACCCTTTTTAGAGCCTGGGCTGTCTCTGAGCCCAGTCTTTCTAAAGGACAGAGGATCCTGTTGTGGGGTGGTTTTCTTTGTTTATGGGGATATGAATCTACAAACAGGAGGACTTTTCTCCATCCTGATAAAACTTTGGGTCTGAAAAAGATCTCTGAGCTCGTGACTGGTTGCCTGATGTGGATAAACAAATACAATTGTTCTTCCTATCAGTTTTACATCCAGCTTTCAGCAGGAGTTGAGCAATTCCTGAGGTTTGAATTGCTCTGGTTTACGTATCACCAACAGAAATTTTTCTTTGACAGGGCAAATTGCAGCAGACACCAAACGAGGTCAGCTCCCTTTGTCTGCTTAGATAACAACTAAAAAGGGACATCCCCCTAAGAAATTAATGGTCAGTGGAGGTGAAGGCCCTGGTTAAACTCTCAGTGAATTCACTCGTGTGAGATTTTGTGAAAAGCTGAGAGGAGACCGGCACAGAGAAATTTCTTTGTGATTTTTGCAGCTCGCTCGCTCACCCCCAGACGTGTGTTCAGCGCGCTAATTAATCCTCATTCCAAGAGTTTTCAACCACGGCAGATGAAGGCTATCACTTTGTGTTCTAAACGGGATCCATCACCCCTCAGAAGAGGGGCAGAATTCACCACATTGATTGTTTAGGAGCTAATACGCAGCAGGTTGAAATGTTTGTTGTGTTAAATTATGCTCCAAACAGCCTCTGCGGGGGAAAACAAATAAATGTAGGGTCTTTACCAGCCTGGAGGTCAATTATCTGCATGGAGTCAGTGAGAGTAGATCCAGAACCACTGGAATTCCACAGCTGAATCCGACATTTATGGATTTACAAGGAGCTGGGGGTACACCCAGATTGTTAAACAGGGAATCCTGCGTTCCTGTGCTTTGGGGTGGAGGAGCTGCACAGAGCAGGAGATGGTAAGCGAAAGGAGAAGAGCTCTTGATTTTGGAAGTAAAAGAGTTCTCTTAAAAGGGTTTTATTTGTTTTTCCCAAGACCACCATGCCCTGAGACATTAATCCAAGCTCTTTGAGATACACGAGTGAAAATCCAGCCTGTGATCCTGAAGGGGAAACTGGGACAATTTTCTGGAGGTAAATTTTTCTCTTAAACAGAAGGAATGGGCACTGGGCTTCCCAGAGCCGTGTTCAGATCCAGCAGTGCCTCTCTGACGTTCCTTTGCTGCTTTTCACGCCACCTTTGGAAGACAATTTGGCATTTTGTTGCTAATTACCACGACAGTGAGCAGGGAATTCTTATTTTACAGAGGCTTTGAAGGGTTGTGGCTGTCCAGCTGCTCTGGGGTGGTCACTCAAAATGCTGTTTTCCTGCTGGTGCTGCGTCCCACACTCTTCCAGGGCTTTCTGCTTCGGAATTTCAGCTTGGGCTGCACCAAAAGAGTGGCTCCTTTTGCTTTGATCATTTTGTGGAGGTCCTGTAGCTTCTACCCCTCCTTTTCAAGAGGACTCAGGAAAATTCGTTCTCCATTCTTCTCTTTCATGCTCTGCCTTCTTAATTAAAACCTTTTAAGAGGCCATTCTCTTGTCATGCTCGGTTCACTCGGAAACAGCTGTATCCAAAGGAATTACCAGTGCACTTGGATTTGTATCTAATAATGAAATTAAAGCCTTTCTGCTGTGGTGGCCTTCAGGTCTCGAGTTTTTAGTTTTATTAGAAGAGCTAAGCTACACGTCTGAGGTATTGTTTCTCCTCAGATAACAACCCAGCAGGACTGCAAATGAAAGGAAACTCTCTATTGGAGTTTTTCTGTAAAACATCTCAATTTTACGTCCTAAAAATAACCCGAAGAAATTACCAAGCCATCATTTTTGGCCACCTTTATGGACTATTTCTTTATTGCTTTGGATTTAAGGAAGTAGAGGGTTTTTCTAGGCATCACCCAGCTGGTGCTTGCAGTTTTTAAAGGTTTTAAAGTGAAAAAAAATGCATGTTTCGTGTGCTGTCTCTGCCCTCCCTCGACCATGTGTACACCCACAAAATGTACACTATAATGGTAATTCTCCAAAGGAATAAAAATAAAAATACAGTCTCAGGGGTTTGGGACTTTTTGCCCAGGTTGTGTTTCCAAAGTGATTTCTGCAATACTTTATGGGTTTTTTTTTTTGTTCTTTCTTTATTACCTAAATTGATCTGAACCAAAATTCATTCTTCTTCAACAAACAGCAATATGGTGTAAAAGAAAACCCAAAAAGCTCAGAGCTCTCACGCTCTCATCAACGTTTCCATAATCTTTATGTAGTTTCATTTATACAGGAATTCTGTGTGAGGAGTAAATTGCTGGGGCAGTGCAGTGAAGTCTTCTGTGTAATGACACTGAAAGATGATTTGTAAATAATGTGTTTTATCTTAGTGCACTGTCTGAGGCAGGGATCAAAGGAAAATGTGTCCCTCAGCTCAGAAAAACTCCTCATGGAGTGCTTGATTCGATTCTGTGCCTTTTGTGGAGATATTTTTTGGTTGTGGTGTGTGATTTGGGTTGCCAGCGTTCATTCTCCTAATTCCCTTCCAGTTTGCCGGGAAATGTGACGCCAAAATATCCTGAATAGGTTTTTGGGTGGCAGAAATCTCTGCAGTGCTCTGTTTATTGCACAATGCCACATCCGATGCCACCTGCCGCGTCTGCACTGGTGGAAATCCAAGATGCTCCCCCAAAGTGAAAGGAGAAAAGCATCAGACCTGTTCTGCCACGGTGAGATCAGAGGAATCATTTCAAAGAGGTGATTTTATAAGCGAAAAACCAGACAAAACTTGGAAGCGTGGTCTTGAGATAAGCAATGAGAAGTCCTTCAGCCAAATCTGGGGTGCATTTGAGCGCTGAAATTCCCTGTGGCTCGTTCCAGCAGCACCTTTTTGTTGCCCACGCTCTCCCAGCCCTAAAATTCCTTGACCATGAATCTGGAATGGCTCTGACTGCATGTGGGCTGGTGAAGCCACTCTGGAATTTGGTTCTGGGATGTGTTTTCTCTTTGTGACTGGGCCATAAAGGATTGTGTCACTGTGTGAGAGCATCTTGGCTGATCCAAACCCTCGAGAGCCCTTGTGTCTGGCTTTGCAAAGAGCAGGGTTAGTTTTCCACTGCCAAAAGGCACTTTTAGCCAGAGTTCTGCCTGATGAGAGGCTGCTGCAGATAAGGGAGCAAAATCTCCTGGGCTGGCTGGCTCTGAAATAGATGAGGTGCAGGCAAAGGAGCCTTCTCTTGGCTGTCTCTGTGCTGCAGGATTTATCCCTTCAGAATTATTTTTTTCTCCCCTTGGACATCTTCCTGTGCTGCTCCACTCGAGGGAAGGGTTTGCTCCTGGGTGGAATCAGGGTATTTTACCTGTTCTGCACCGTGTCTTTGTTGTGTGTCTCCTCCTACAAATAAATCCATGAACCAACACATGTTCCTTTGGCTTACGGCTCCAAAGAAATCATTTTGACCGGGCTAATTATTTCCAGATTGCCACCAGCCCCGAAGGCTGACTTCTCTCATGCTTTCAGCAGTAATTTCCACAAATGAGGATGGCTTGGTCTCTGTAAAGGATGGAAGAGACTTAATAGTCACATAAGCTAATTCGTGTTTTTATTACTTATTTCAAACTATTTTTGATTCATATTTAACTCCATGGCTTCCCAAAGTTTTTATGGTCCCTGACAAAAAATAATTAAAAAAAATGCTCTTCACTCCCATATGATTTAGAGATGAAATGCATATTTCCTCTCAAGACAGTGTTTACAGGGTCAAAAGTAAGGTGCAGGACAACTTGATTAAATCAACAGAAAGTGTACTGAGGGGAAAAGAAATTCAGATACACCTGCAGTGAAAGCTTTTATCTGTGCAAGCCTTCTGGTCACCTGGGCTGAGAGCAATGTGTACCAAGTCTTTTCTCACTAAGATTTAAACAAATGCAAAAGAAAGCTCTACCTTATCAACTGGGAAAAATTCCAGCTTCATCTTGCTTTTAAAGGTCCTCGTGTAATTTTTTACCTGCCGAGAATGAAAATATTTGCCTGTGCGTTGATTTTCAGTACCCTCTTTGTGCTGAGATTTTGAACCAGATTAAAAAAAAAAAAAAAGAGAGGAAATGCCACTGGATATGTCCCAGAGTGAAGAAGTTGCATAAACGGGATGTGACACTGCTAAATGACTTTGTGGGGTTTGAGGGAAGTGTTGAGGTATGCTAAGGTCAGAAAGGAAATATATTCCCGTTCTTTGACATCCTGTATTTCCAGATTTCACCTCAGACATCCTGCTGGGTGTTACACGCTCACCTGCCCTGGGTTTGAGTGGTTGCACAGGAAATCGCCGGAATGTGGGGGGATTCATCCCCTCTCAGATTCCCTCAGGCACGAGAGCAAGAGCTGAGGCAGCATTGCCACAGGAAGGTGCCAGGGAATTCTGCACATCCCTGTTTAACACCCTCCTGGCCCAGGTGTGTCACTGATTTTATTGCACCACCCGAACATTCAGATTGTCTCCCACCCAAACAAACCCCGTGGGCAGCTTCATGTCCTGCTTGCCCTGAGTTATTTGGTTATGTTTGATTAATGTCCCCTTGCTGTAAGTCCCTGTTCCAGCCGTTTGCTGCTCAGTTTCTCCCTTAAAATATCCCCCTAATATCAATATCTCCCCAAAATGTCAGTGGTAGGGCCCTTGTGTTTCAGGGAAGGGAACCACCACTGTTCCCTGCCGTGTCTTCTGCTTGGTGCATCTAAAGCTTGTACGAGGTGATTCGGTGTCACAGATACCAAAAAATATTTGTGGTAACACCAAACAAAGGGGTGAGACAGAAACATCACTCTGTGCTCAGCTCAGCACCAAACCACCCTCACACAGCACCAGGGAAAAGATCCTTCATTCCCTTGATCTGAAATTCCAGCTGGAAATATCGAGTGTAAAGAGGCAGTGGGGCTTTGCTGTCGTTCCCAGGAGTTTAAATTGATGTGCTCAGCGCAGAGGTTTGAGTGGGGTATTGAATTCCTGCTTTCTCTTTGCCAAACACGGGCGTGGAAATTAATGAGGAGGAAAATTATCCATCACCCTTCGCCATCAGCAGCCACTCTCAGGTCTCAGGATGCCTTTGGAGACGCTGTTTGTTTGTCATTTGTGTGTGAGCCTGGTGAAATGACCCCACACCAGCTGAACTCACCCCACCGGGGCTCTGCTGGGCCTTTTGCAGGCACTGGGACAAGTCCAGATTAAGTGAAAAAGTGACACCAGTGTTCCTGCAGAAAATGCCAGGAAATAGAAACCCAAGTCATTTAGCCCCCAGTTCTCCGCAGCTCTACAAAACCTCGGTGAGGGAATAAGAAGATGTTTGTCAGTGGTGGTTGAGGTGTTTTTTATTTCATAGTAGCCACAGAAAAGGGAAATCAGCTTGCTCAGTGTGGCTGTTCCCCTCTTTGAGCTCCACAGTGATTCCACAAGGCTGGGTCCTCCCGTGGACGCTCATTTTGGGGGTAAGATATCCTATTTTAGGCTATATAATCTGATTTAAATGTGTATCTTCTGCGTGTTCTTCCCTGCAGAGCAGGTTTCAGTTGTCTTCTGGAGCGGGGGAAGACATTTCACTGATTTCCTGTCAGTTCTTCCAGAGAGGTCTGCACCTCACTGTGCTCCTGTAGTGACCGCCAGGATGAAATGAAGAGAATGAGGGAATTATGTAGCTGGCAGTAGATTGAGAAGGATATAAATGTCCTTGAGCACAGAAATAATCCACCAAGACCACGTTAAGAATCTGGCTCAGAGTCCAACAAGACCTGACCAGGAAAACGTCAGCTTTGGTAGTTTCAAAGCGATTTTGTGGATGTGAAACCTTGAAAATTGCTTCCTGTGGGAGTGTATTGGACAATAAAGTGGATATAAGGGAGAGAAGCTGAGCTCGAGGGAGATTTGGTTACTAAATGTGCTATCAGTCCATTAATTTCTGGAGAATAATCAAATCTGTAGTACAATTCTTTTCTCCTCCTTTTCCTGAAGTGGTTTTTCCTCGTGCTCAGGCTGTGATCCATGGGGACAACCACTGACCACTCCATGGGCACAACACTTTGTCCTGGGAGGATTCACCCTTTCAGCTTCAGGAACAAAGCCATTTTCCTCACTATTTCTGAACTAAGGAGACCTCAATGAGACCCCCAGTCTGGACTGGTTGCCCCCTTACCTGCTCTTTATTTCTTCTTCCTTTTAATTTTTGTCCTTCTTTTTTTTTTTTTTCTCCTTCCTCTGACTGTGGCAGCACCATTTAGATCTGCTCCTTGCCTCGATTTTGATTTTCTTCCCCCCAGCTATTTGCCCTCGACCATGTTCACGCCAAACTATGGATATTCCATTTTAACTATGAGTTGAAACATTATAAACCCCCCAAATTCACAGTTGTGCCTACACCGCGAAAAGCGTTAAATTAAATTGTCCTCATCCTTGAAGGAGTTTAATTTTTATTTTTTTTTAAGTCTATCAGTGTTCCTCAGACAAGCCAAGTGTCACATTGAGGCACCACTTGCATATTTATGAGATGATTTGTATTCAGAAGCATTGTCTGATGTTTTCTGGACACTTTTCCAGACTAAGAAGTGTTCAGTTCAAGAGGCTACGCAGGCAACCTGAGAAATCAAAGCCTACCACGATTTCCTGCAAAACACTTCTTGTAAGTCGGAAATAAATAAACAAATGAGCTCTGAATGATTACATTTCTTTGTTTTATTGTACGTGTTGCTTGCACAGCAATGAAATACGCTTTTTACAAGAAAATAATTAGGGCTGTCCTGATTCCTCAGAGGCGCTTTCATTTCTTTCTGCTCCTTGCCTGTAGATCTAAGAGATATTGGACGGTTATTTTCAAGTAATAGCAGGGCTCAGTTCTAAGTTTGATTTATACTGGCATTTCTCATGCATTGAAAATGTGCCCTTGGTGCTCCTCGGGCTAGATTAAATCTTGATTTTCGATTTCTATATTTGTCAATCAATAAATATGTTTGATGGGGTCAGATAGACTCCCTCTCCTTTTTCTGTAGTAAATAGACTTTCTATCGTTTTGGGGTGTGAAATACCAAGTGGAGAGCTCAGCTGGCAGGGAAGTCTTTGCTCTCCTCCATGGGATTTTAAGGAAATAAGGGATACTGCTAGAATCCACCGGATCCAGTGGTTTTCTTCCAGAGGATTTGCTGGGAATGTCACTGAGGCAGCGCTGCCAGAGAGGAACTTTGCCCTTATTCATTTCCCAGTGTGGTGTCTCAGTCAAACCCACAGTCTGAGCCCCAGAAATCCAAGTTCACCCACGTCTCAAGTGTGTCCAGCCTCACTCTGAGCCTGTCACACAGCAATAGATCCATGACCAGTAGAAAAAAAAAATGTGTTATAGAGACTCTTTAAGGGTTTCTAGTTATAAATTGAGGCAGGAATGTGAGCACGTCCATGTGAAACTTGTGTGGGGATGACAACGAGCCCAGGAATGAGCTCCTGAGCAAAGCCTACACCGGGAGCAAACGGCTCTCCAGGTTTAGAATTAATATTTGTGAACCCCAGAGGAGCACAATTAGTTAAATGCCTATTTTAAGTCATGAGGAGCTGTTGCTGCAGGAAGCTGTTTCTGTTTTTCTTTCAGCGGTGTTCCCACACTGACCATGGGCTGGGCTGCCACAGCCTCCACCACTCTGTGCTCAATAAAATCTGCTCAGCAATGTGTGAGCCCAGCCTTGACCATCAATCCCCTCCTTTGGGCTGGAGTGTAAGAACTCTGTAAAAATTTTGAAAAGTGACCATAACTCCAGCTAGAAAACTGGAATTAATATGACTTCTGCCATTGCATGATGTCTATTTTCTAAAAAACTCTTCAGATTAACTGGGGGAAAACACAGGGCAAAATCAGGGCTGTTTTGCACCAATTCTCTTGTGGATGGCTCTTCATCCTCAGCTTCCAGGCACAATGTAACCACAGACCCAAAACTGCAAAGTCACGGGGGATTTTCCTTGTTGCTGTTAGTTGATTTGGGGGGTTGCAATTATAATTTCACAAATAATAGGTCTGAATTACGCCAATTCTCCCCCTAAAAACAGAGGGGAAGAGGGGTAGAAAGGTGAAACATTCCCTATGGAAGATGAGGGAAATGTTTTAGGAAGGTTTAGGAGTAGTGCTGCAGTGTTCGGTTCATTGCACCCTAAGGAATTTTACTGAGCACAACCCATTTCAAAGAAATCAAAAAACCAAGGAAACAAAATTATTTAAAACATGAAAACCTACAGATTTTCTGTGAGCTGCCTCAAGGCATCCCCACTCTGCATTCCTGTGTGTTCTGGCTGCATCCTCTGGCACGACCTCTGCTCCCTCATGTTGGACCAGGGCTGCTGTGAAGTTTTCTGCTTGGCTCTACCTTTGCACCACGTGTTTGAAGAGCCACTTTAGGAGCAGAATGAACGTTTTCCAGGATGGAAGCTGAGCAGCAGCTTGCTCCCAAACTCATTCCAAGGGCTGGTGGACAGAGTTGTTTTCTCTGTTTGGTGGAGCAGCTTGGTGGTGATTAATTCCTGCCATGGCTCATGGTTAATGCAAAATTACAGAAAAGCTAAAGCACCAGTTGTTCACTACAGAGGCATTTCCTGATGTTCCCAAAGCCTTTCTCACAGGGCTTGTAGGGAATTGTTTTGTTTGAGGAGTTATCTCCCACTGGAGGTTTCTCAGAGCAGTGATCAGTAAAATGTGTTCAGCTTGAAGAGCCAGGATGGCTTTGGAGGCTCTGTTGGTGCTGAGTGACTGTCACAAGGCTGGAAAGTGGCAAATGGGGTGAAAAAAGGGGGAAGAGCTCACAATTCATACCCCTCCAGCAGCGTGTGCTGCTGTGGGAAGCTGAGCAGGCTGGGCAGCATTCCTTATGGACCCACGATGGACCGTGAGGATTCACAGAGGAAAGCTGCTGGCTTTTGATCAGTGTGGGTTCATAAAACCTTCAGTTCAAGATACCTAAAATCAAGATAACCAAAAATCTGTACAGCGTGGCACATCTGTGTTAAACACCCACTGGGTTAGAGGGATCTTTGGGGTGACTCGGGGTGGCACGTGAGGATATTTGGGGTGTGCAGCGGGGTGTGTCTGTGTTCAAGTCTCACACAGGCTGCTGTTCCTGGAGACAAAAGGTCTCTTGACAAATTCCAGAGGTCAGGCTGAGCCCTGGATAGATTTTGCCAATATTTATGTGTGTATACACACGATTAAATGCAGCTACCTTCAGCAGCAATGATTCAATTTGCAATTATATTGATTCTGCGGGGAAATGAGCTACCTGCTTTGCTCACAACGCTCACGGGCCTATTTTTTTTTCCTGGTGATTGACAGAAAGTGGGGGCCTCCTTTCAGAAGCAGATCAGTGTTAGAGGAGGAGAATGCCAAAAGCCAAACCTCTGAAGAGCCTTTGCCTTGGTTGCCTTCCAAGCCCCAGCAGCTGCAGAGGGTGATTAGCTCCATGTGGTGCCATCGCGTTTTTATCCAGCTTTATTCCCTGTTTGTTTTCTCTTGCAGACATTTGTCCTTGCTGAGGCTCCAGCTGTGTGTGCCCCAAAGCACCAGAGGCGTTTTCCCTGGAGGGTGGAAAGGATCCAGCCCCCAGGAAGGGTGTCCCCCCGGGAAGGGGGACCTCCCCACCCTCCCCTGGCTCCCTGTGTCTGTCCCCTCTCACCCCGGGGAGGTCACTGAGCTTCGCTCAGGAATCCCAGTTAAACGCTGCGGTGTCCCTGCGGGCAGGGGACGGCTCTGGGCGTGCTTGGTGGCCTGTGGAATGAGACAGCAGGGCAGGGGCTGTGTCTCTGGGGGTGGGAGGGAGGCACTGGTGGCACCTGTGGTGCTGCAGTCGCAGGGCTCAAAGGGACAGGTGTCCGTCACCCGCGCCGTGTGGCAAAAGGTGATGCCATCGCCTCGGAGAGGAGTTCAGAGCTGCTCCCTTCCCCTCACAGGTCCTGCCTCATTTTCCATCCTGTGTTTCTCACTCCACATCCATTCCTCTCTCCAGGCCAAACCCTGTTCCGTGGGTCTTGCAGAACTCTGATATTTCGTGGAGTAATAGGGCAGATTTAGATCAGATATTAGGGAGAAAATCCTCCCTGTGAGGGTGGGGAGGCCCTGGCACAGGGTGCCCAGAGAAGCTGTGGCTGCTCCTGGATCCCTGGAAGTGTCCAAGGCCAGGTTGGACAGGACTTGGAGCAGCCTGGGACAGTGGAAGGTGTCCCTGCCCATGGCAGGGGGTGGAATGGGATGAGCTTTAAGGTCCTTCCAACCCAAACCATTCTATAATTTTATTTATAAATTAAAAATATATTTATAAATTATAAATTTATTTATAAATTATTCTATAATTTATAGGTTTATTATATCCTTTAAAAATAAGCTTTAAAAAGCTGCAGGGAGGTTTTTTTTCTGGGTACTCAAAGACCTGGGCTGGTTTTGGGCTGGGAAGGTCACTTAACTCATGAACAGCTCTCTACCTCTGGAAAGGAAACCAAGGCAGAGCCTGCCCAGGTTGTTTTGAGCACTTTAAATCTTTGACAGTATCAGTTCTACACAGCCAGAATGAAGCAGATAAAGCAGCAGCAGCCCCAGGGTGCCCTCAGGTCCCACATGTGAGGAGCAGCTTGTCCCCATCACCAAAGTCCCCTGTTTGAGCCCAAGAGCTCTCGGAGATAAAACTTTTCCCTGCTTTTTGTACCCAGAGTATTCCTCCTTTCAGCTTTCGCTGTGGCAGTGCCCGTGGAGTTCCCCAATTTTCTCACGGACTGATGGAACTCGTGGAGTTTGATGTGCAGGCAGCTGTGAGAAGCAAGCTTGTCAGTCAGGTCCTGTAGTTCTTTTCCAGGCCAACTCTCTGCCTCTCTCAAATGCTGTGCTTTTCAGTTCTTCCCACCTTTAATGAAGTGAGAGCTGCCTTTTTAAAGTATCATATTCTAATGTATTCTGCTGCCCCGCTCTGTCTTTCAGAGCCACACTTGCACTTTGTTCCCCTCTCCCTTTGTCTTTGTGCCTGTGGAATCCTGTCAGTGCAGAGCAGGGAGCAGGACTCCATTCTTCCCAGCCAGCCTGTGTCAGAAAATATGGTTATTTAATGATGCTGAGCAAAAACTTTCATTTCAACTTTTGCTTCAGTTCCGAGCACTCCACGTTTTTACAGCTCTTTTGTCAAGCGAACCGCTCAGCTCAACCCCCGCTGCACTCACGCTGGGATTCACCCCCTGCTCCATTAACATCCCATCCATCTGCACCCCGACAGCGGCTCTCTCCTTGCTGCTGGAAGGACAGGCCTGTGGGGAAGGACTCAGATCTGCAGAGCTCCACTCCTGCGGTCCTCGTGGGTGAGGAGAGCTCAGAACACACCGGGACATCTCCCCAGTCCCGCCGGGGTGGCAGCAGAAAACCAGGCAGGGACAGCTCAGGGATGGTCAGAGACTGACTCAGGGCCTCACTAATCATCACTTGACTGGAAAGAAAACCACTTCAAGGTTTCTAAAAGCATCTTGTTACACCTAAACTGGCTCCTTTCCTTCCACATTTCAACTTCTCCTCTCTTTGCTTGTTGATCTAGAAGGTGTTTTCTGGATTTCCTCTACATGCCCTGGTGTTTCAGGCTATTAACCAAGAGCTTGCCCTGGCATTTCCAGCTTCTGCCGTCCTTCCAGGGCTGCCATGCACGCGAGTGCAGGGCAAAGTGTCACTCAAGAAGCACAGCAGGACCAGCGTGTGGCTGTGGAAGGGCCACCAGAGCCCTGTGGGGACAAACGGGCTCCGCAGTCCTGCCTTGCTGTGGGCAGACGGGACCAGAAATCCTCCTGAGTGGCTGATGCCAATCAGACATTACGGTTTGTAAAACACGGGTGGTGGGATGGCCTCAGAGCACGGAATTAATCTCCACACGTGAAGATTTCTGCAGAGATCCACTCTTGGGAAGCATTTCCTTTGCTAACTCCTGTGGAAAGGGCCCCTGCTTCCACTGGAAGAGCGAGCAGGGTGTGCATTCCAAGCTCTCTCTCCTGCTGCCTGCCTTCTGAGCTCTTCTGGCTCTGCTTCCAGCTCTCCCCATCTCGCACTCGTAATGCTTAAGCTTTCCTAATTCTTCCCCGTGTTGTTGTGGTTCTCCCATCTGCACAGGAACGGAGATGCCCCAGGGATCACACAGGGCAGGAAACCCTCAAAAAGGGCAGGTGCTGCTGAGGAGACAATTCCTTTGCCACGGGACAGGGAGGAGAAGTTGCCTTTCCCCTCCAGAATCACCACAAACAAACGCGATCAAATCCCCACATAAATAAATTTTAAAAATTGACTCTATTTTGGTCAGGGTGGGTGGGATTACTGTGGTACAACACCTGTAAAAGACACATTTTCTGCCTTGGAGGGTGGGTTAAGATTTGTTTTCTTCCTCAGCTTGACATTTTCTACCAATCATTAGGTCTCTATCACTTGCTGCTTCCCCTCAGTCTCTTCGAACTGCTGGAAGGAGCAGAGAAGGAAAAAAGCCACCAAAAATGGGATTTCCCATTCCATGCCACACGATTTTCAGATGCTTCCACTTTGACTCCTGCAGTGGCAATAGTTTGTAATTGTGGGGTTATTTGAGCCAGATATTTTGGTGTTCATTAAGCCCTGCAATCTCTCATAGCCTTCAGGGGATGCTGCTCACAGGGTGTTCCATGGGAGGGGGGGCTGAAGCTGTGGGGAAGAAAGCCAAGCTGAACAGTTGAGATTATAATGCCAATATCTCAGGGTCCTGCTCCTTTCTGGGACTTGAATTCCTGTCCAGAGCACGAAGTGGGCTGAGGGGCAAAGCCTTGCCTTTCACACCTTCAGAGGTTTGTATTTGTAGCCTTAAAGAACACCAGGGCAAAATGCAGCGAGGAGCAAAGGCACAGGACGCTGACTTAAAAAACCACCTCAGCACCAGAGAGCAGGGGAATATTTCCCTGCCACTTCGCTCTGACTCGATTTGACAGCCTCATTTCATCCCAATGTCAAAGGAAATCACAGCCTCATTTTCCCGTGGCACAGTGTTGGAGGGAAAGAGCCCTGTGTGTGTTTCGCATGTTTTGCTTCGGAACAGAGCAGAGCGAACATTTCCAGGCTCTGCCTGGCAGGGGCTGCCTGGAGCACCAAAACTGCCTGTTAAGTCCCCTCCCAATTAAAACAAAAATGGGGAGGTTTTACTATTCCTGTGTTCTTTTGCCTTTTCACTTGGCTGAGCATTACCGGATGCTGTCTCCCTGTCAGTCACATCTCATCTTATCCCTTTGCCTCCAGCCCTTTCGGTCTGCGGTTGATTTTCTCACCACTGGAAGCAGAAACTGTGAGATCCGAGCATTTCTCAGAGCTCTGTGCAGTGGTGGCAGCGGGCTGCATCCTCCATGCAGCTGCTGAATGTCTTTATTCCCCTCTCGAAGGCAAAGGAAGTCGCAGACACTCGGTAATTGCAGCGGATGCTCGGGATTTTGCATACTCAAATCCATTTTTGGTGCTGCTGGCAAGTGTTTGCATGAATGTCTGTGGACAAATCCATGTAAATGTGGGCAGGCCCGTGTGCATCTGCATGTATAGATGCACACGTTTCCTGACTGGAAAATTCTGCCTGATAAATAAATTTGTCTCTCAGCCACGGGATAAAAAAATATCAAGAGCTCTCGGTGCTTTAAACAAAACTCACCCAAACTGCATTCCCATCGTATTCTGTCAGTTTATTTTCTAAATAACTGAAATAGCCTCTGATTTCATGTGGGATGGGACTGGAATGAGTGATTTCTTCACCAGCCTTGGTGTGCGGGGCTCCAGGGCCCTGCACTGCAGCTGTGTCTGCTCAGGTAAACGGTGCCTGAGACACCCAGGATGCCCCAGACCCTCCTGGAGAGCATTCCCTACCCCAGGACAAGCAGGGGTTGCAGTGTCACGGCTTCCTTTGGTAGGGAAACTGTGGGATTTTGGGTGGTTTGGTGATGGGAAGCAGAAGTCAGAGGCTAAAGGGCAGGAATGGACCAATATCCCTTCTTGGACTAAGTTAAACTCATCCTTACGGTATAACAGGGTTGCATCCTACACACGGAAAGAGGGATTTATCCCCAGAGAATTCTTCAAAGACTTGAATCCAAGGCAGAGTGAGGATTCAGGGTTCACGTCCACCTCAAAACTTGGTGACTTCTTCAGGTATTTACAGTGCAGGAAAAAGGAGAGCAGTTTTTCCTCTGCATCCCTACATTCTCTCAGCAGTATGTCCAGGCCATATTAATGCAGAGTTCCTTTTATAACACTGGTTTTGCAAGGAATTGATAAGGGAAATACAGTCCAAAGGGTCCAGAGACAGGCAGAAATTCGGGATAGCAGAAAACACCTCACTTGGGCAGGTGTAGGGCACTCCTCTATGCAGAAAGTGCCCTCAGGGTGACGTCCTGAGCTTTGGGCTCAGTAAATAAGGAGAAAAGGCAGAGAACCAAGCAAGGCACACATCTTTCCATCCTTACACCCGCGTGCCAGACACGAGGAATGCTGAGAAAACAAAAAGCAAGAGGAATCCTCCCCTTCCTCGCCCGATTGACAGTGATTTTTTGCACTCCCTGACACTCACAGGAGCGGTGGCTGTGCCTTGAGCCCCCAAGATCCGTCTCATTCTTGTGCCAGGAGCAGCAACAGCCCCTTCTGGCTCAGTGCTCACTCAGACCTTCCAGTGCGGTGACAGCAGGGACAGCCCCTGGCTACCCCCGGGTGTGCAGGCACGAAACTGTCTGGGTGTGAGTGTAAAACACAGCCCCGTGTGTGGGCGTGCACGGAAACGCACGGAGACACTCAGAATTCAGTTTTGTGGAGCTTGCAGGCAGGGATGGGGTGCCAACAGCAAGGTGAGCATCTCTCAGAAGCCCTGGAAGGGTGGGGGGTGCTCTCCCCGTGGGAGTTTGGCTGTGTTTGGCAGCAGATTCCTCCCCCTCATTTAGGATAATTGCCCCTGCCTTGCTTCTAGGTCCATGATTTGGACACGGAATAGACCAGTAAAAACCAGAGGCGTGCCAATAATAACCTTCCACCTTTGGTGTTTTACCTGCCTGTGCAATTCCCATGGCACCTCCTCTCATGGAACGTGGGCCAATTAACCCCAAATCCTGCCCTTTGGAGCTCGGTGTTTCCATGGTTTGCTTCAGCACCTAAATTTGCTCGTTGGAACCTTCTCCAGAAGTCTGATCCCCTGTGAGGGTTTTCTACTTTCCCTCCCTTCACCGTGCAAGGGTCGCATTAACCTGGGGGGGATTTCTGGGCTCTGCCATACCCAACAGCTTTCCAGCATTTGATTTCTCAGAACAAACAAATACTTGAAGTATTTGAGTATTTGAATTGTTTATTTGTTTGTTTCCACTGGGGGGAAAAAAAAAGTTAAATAGAAAAAAAAAGGGATGGACTTAATAAGGGTGAGATGAAGGGGAAAATACAGAAGAGCCCCCTGAAAGAGCATTATACCAAATTTGAACCTGCTCATGGAACAATTTCCAAAGTTTTCTATAAAGAGAGCTGGCTCAGTGAGCAGAATTCTGGTGTTGGGTGGATGGGAGCTGGCATCAGCAATCCACATGCCCCCACCTCTGGCTGGGCTGCAGTTGGGAGCCCCAGATGAGTACAGATGAGTCCCCATGCCCCCAGCCCTCCAGGCAGAGCAAACGAGGAGCTTTAAGGAATGGTGATGAATTCATCAAGCCAACAAAGCAGAACGCTGGCTGTCCCTGAATGGCTCATTAACCTAAAGCATATTAAGCTGCTAACACTCGTTAAAGTCACTTCTGATCGGGACTGGCACTACAGGGAGCACTGACTGGCACATTCACCCTGGCTTCACTCCCTCTGTGCTTGTGCCTCAGCTGAGCAGGGCGCAGGGGCTGCCTCAGGGGAGAGGCCCCTTCAGGAAGGTGAAGAAACCAAAATTCCCTAAAAATATGTACACGCTCTTGGATCTTTATGCTATAGGAAGCGACTTTCTACCAAAATTTCTTTTAAGTTTTGAGCATTGAAGGCTTCCAGTTGCAAGTGCATCAGGTGGCACAGTTTTCCTGCACTCATTTAGCCTGTGTCCACTGACAGTTTTCTCTATCTCGACAGGAAAACGATGGGCTGTAAGTAAAATGGGCCATAATTCAGAGAAATTCTCCAGGCAGCAACCGACAGAACGAGAGGACAGAGTCTCAAGGAAAATATAGGTTGGATATCGGGAAAAAGATTTTTACAAAAAGGGTGATAAAGTACTGGAACGGAGGTGGTGGTCACCATCCCTGGATGTGTTTAAAAAAGATTGGATGCGGTGCTCGGTGCCGTGGTTTAGTTGAGGTGTTGGGGCATGGGTTGGACTCAATGATCTTGTAGGTCTCTTCCAACCTGGTGATTCTGTGGTTCTGTGAAATTTAAACAGCTTCTGCCTATGGGAAACACGGAATGTCACATTTCCAAGCATGGACACACAAGAATTTCAGGTGTCAGGTTTCATATAGGTTCCCTCTCTGCACAGTGGGACCATCAGACGTGCTGGGGAGAGTGGTACCACGTAATGCCTGGAGATCAAACCCCCCGTGCCAAACTGGCACATCCTACCCCTGGCACACGGCTGCGTCTGACCCAGGGGCTTGAATCAGAGACCTGTGAGACTCGCCCGGGGCGTTCCTGAGGCTGGCTGAGGCCAGAGCAGCGAGGCAGAGCTGTTCAGCTGCACTAACCAGGGGTTATGGCAGCTCTCTCCATGTCTGTGCTGGCAGATACAAAGCGTTGCTCAGGGCACAGCGCCGGCTCTGCCGCAGTTATTTCTTCACCAACCCTGTTTGCAGCTGAGTTGAAACAAGAGTTGACAAGTGGGAGATACTTCGGGTCCATAATTGAACCGAAATGAGGTTGAAAATAAATTCCCCCAGAACGCCTCTCGGGTTGTTTTGTGGGGTGCTTCTCCACAGGCCTGGCTCTTTCTTTGGGACAACAGATTTTCTGCGTCGATGTTGGGAATCCTGGATCTTTGTCTTCTGTGCCTTTGGATAAGCATTGCTTCCGTGTCGTGAGGGAAGTGTGAAAACATTGTTTGCCTTTTTCTGCTTCTCTTTTACTTCTGCCTTTTTTTTTTTTCTTTTTTAACTTTATGGGGAAAACCCGGTTACAAACACTACTCCCTCCTCCAGCTGTACTGGTTCAGTGTGCACAGAACGAGGCGTGAGAGTCGCAGCAGCGCTAACAGAAAATTCACACTTTCAAGTCCTTCCTCTCCCAAAAAGCTGCAGTTTGTGCTGTTCTTTGGGTTCCTCCTGCCCAAAACCTCGTTGCTTTGCTATTTAGCATTCCAAACCCCAGCTACCTGAAGCTGAGCAGTTCGCCTGCCAGAGTTAAATCAAATTTACAGCTACACATGCCTGTAGTTAGCTGAACTGCAGGCAGAATCCTGCTATCTTTTTTTTTTTGACATATTATGCTGCTGACATGAGCAAAATCCCTGCTGTCACAGCACCACTCATTCTTTCTAATACTGATTATTGCCCCCCTCTCTTATCTCCTACTCTCTCTTCCAAACAAAGCAGCTCTTGCCCACCAGCAGAGTGCATTTAAACGGGGAGGATGTCGGGTTTGTTCACATTTTCAGCTCAAATAAACACAAACAGTGAAGTTATTAGCTGGCTGTAAAAGGCTGTGGTTAGTTCTGCGCCGTGTCCTGGCTGTCAGGGCTGCGCTCACTGCCTGTCCCTGCAGTCTCTCCCCAGCTGGGCTCTCTGGAAAACCATTTGTGAGCAGCGTCTCCTTAAATCCATCCCCATCTCTCTAAGTCAGCAGTCAGTGTTAGAAGTGGCTCGGAGCTGCTCCTCCCTCCCACTGATCCAACACCTGCTGCCTTCCACAGCCTGGGTGGGTTTCTTCTCTCCCTGCAATTTCCAGGTGCTGCACATTCCCAGGAATATCACCCTCCAGATAAATCTTTGGAGGTTCTCAGAGCTCTTTAACGAGAACTCTTCGGCCTTTGAGCAAGGGAAGGCGCAGGTTGAACCCCCAAGCTGTGGGGGAAAGGAATTGCAGGTTCCCTCTGGCTGCTGAAAGACGAATTTCCCTGTCAGTCATCAAAACGCACTGAGCGAGACTCGAAGGCGAAAGGGATAAACAAAACCAACATCTGTATCTAATTACTGCGTGAAAGCGAGAGGAGTTAAAAAAACTGCACACAGAGGAGCAGCAGATCTGCTGCTTCTCTGTCCCTGTTTGCCCTGCACCGAGGCAGCTCCTGGCAGCTGGAGGCACTGTGGGATGGGTGCTGCCTGTCACCAGCGAATGGAAACTGCAAACCTGGCTTTCAGTCCCCCTGGACTCCTGCGAGCCGTGTGGGGACTTCCCGTAGCCCCACGGAACAGGGGCCCCTCCAGCAAGAAGTGTTTAGAGGCATTTTTGGCAGCCTGCCCTCCCTCCAGCAGTGCTTTGCTCTCTGCTGGCTCCAGGTGTGCCTCTGGAATGCAACGTGGAAAAGGAGAGTGTGGAGTTCGCAGGGATTTATTTCCCCCCCTCACTCCCCATCTGTTGTCTTGGTCTCAGTGCAGAGGGTAGTGCAAGACACCCTTGTGCATCACACATCCCACATCCCAGATGTGTTCCCTGGGAAACCCAATTTTCCAATAAAACTCAATCCAGCACACCCTGAGGGCTCGACAGGACCCCCCTGGCCACAAACGGGATGTGGGAGCAATAAAAGCTGCAAATCACCTGTGCCCTGTGGTGAGACGTGTGCAGGTCTGAGGAGAAGGGCGGGGGGTGATCACTGTGCAAAGATTTGGGAAGGAAATGTCATCAAGCCACATTCACAGGCAAAATACCAAAAAAAAAAACGAGAGAGAAAAGATACTGAGCACTGCTGATGGCAGATGCTGGTTGAGCAGGATGCAAATTGCAATCAACCCCTTACAAAAATAACTGGAACAGACTTTGTCTTCTATTTGGAGAATTATCCTTTCGCATTTGCTGCTATCTTTTATTTATTTTTTTTCCTCCTTCCTAGGAGATTTTTTACTTCAAATTTATTTTCTTTTCAGGATGATCCATGCTCTCACAGGTCAATTAACAGACAAATGTAGGCAAAAGTGCAAGTGCGGTGACTTTTCCCACTCTTTATATTCACTACAGAGTGAAAGAACCAAACCCCTTTTCTTTCAGCACCTGACCTGACCCAGTAAATGAGTTTAGAAGCCCTGAACAAGAATAAACAACCCCCCAACAGGTGGAGGTGGAAAGTGTAATGCCTCCAACAGAAAGGCAGAATTTGAACCTCAGGCCTCATTACTTTATTTATTGCTTGTAAATTTGGCATCAAATTGGGCAAAGTAGATTATTCTTTCTTCCAGGAGTCAGAGGAACTGAATTCTGTCAAAGTCGTGAAGTTTCACCTCGACTTCTTCTTTTCAAAAAGATTTCAGTCAGAAGCTTTAGCTGGATTTGTAAAGGGGGCTCAAAAAACCCCCCAAAACCACCCAGACAAAACGACCTGCCCAGAACTAAAAAAAAAACCCAATTTGACCTAACCCAGACTTTGCTGAGTAGGGCAGGTAACAAATCAGAAATTCCTCACAGACTCCGTGGGCAGGCAGGACCTCTTCACATTCATGGTGCTTTATGCAGCACCTTTGTAGAGCACCATTTTGGAAGACTTTTCACTAAAATATTGGTGATGTAAATGGATGGCAACCAATAGCAGATTCTGCTGAGTGAGAGCAACCACGTGAAGAGGAGGGCAGAGCAGAGGGAAACTGAAAATCAAATTCCCTCCCCAACTCCTGTCACACTGAGGCTTCCTGCCAGCCCCTGAACTCCCCATAATAAACTTGGGGAGGCACAAAGATGTACATTTTTGGGGGTTCCATTTCTCCATTCCCGCTTTAATTACGTTGCTGAGACGGTGGTTTCTCGCTGAGTACGTTTTTTAGACGTACCCACGCTAAAAGCACAGATTGCGCTCGCTTTAAATAGGAACCACGTGCCCCTAAACTTCTTGGGCTTTCTAGGAAAACTTCCTCCAACACTACTTCTAAATTAGCATAAAAATGTACGAGTTTTGTGTTTTCTCCTGATGGAACGTGCAGTTAGCTCGGAACTTGAACACGACAGCGGGTTGTGAGTGCAGGAGGAATGTCAGGCTGAACCCCTCGATATTTGGTATTTATTACAAAGCTTTCTACCCGATCCTGGCACCTCCTGCAGCATCCCGGGCTCCCAGCACACCTGGTGGGATGTGCATGGATCACCCACGGCAGGAAAAAAGCCGACTGCCTTGGCTGGCGATTTGTGCCGAGTGGAAACAGGGAGAGGGACTCGCCAGATGAAACCCTGTCAACTTTATTTATGTGAGGAATTCTGACTAGTCCGGAGCCTCATTTCATGCCTTGCTGCCTTAATCACAAAACGAGCCTTTCTCTGGGCCACAGAGCAGCTCCAGAGAGACGATTTAAACAGAAATCCCGTCTCACAGAATTCCTGGCGGGGGGATGGCAGCATCCCCTTCCTCCGCAGCCATTTTGGGACCATCCTTGGTATTCACTCTTCCAGCAGGGAATGGTTTCTCTCCCGGCCGTTGGTTTTGCTGTGCTCGTGCACAGTTTGTTTCCAAATGGAGTTCACAACGTGGAATTAAAACCCAGCGTGTTCGGAATGTAGGGCAGCATGGTAATTTAAAGGCGAGAAAAGGTCTGGAAAGCCTTTAAGGGAATATCAGAGAGGAGAAGTGGTTTCCATGACAACAAATCCACCAAAAATCTTTGCATTCATATTGATTCTAGTGATGGATGAGTCAATTTGGGGGCAGGGAAGGGGAGGGGAGAAAAAAAAAAAGGGGGGGGAAATTATTTAAGCCTGATGAAGAATGTAAAATAAAATAAATGATAGAAGTTCTTCTCCCTGAAGTCCTTAAGTCAGACCCCAGCTAGATGAGCCTTAATGCAAAGCCTGGCTTATTTCCCTGCAGCCTGGCTCCCTTTGGAGGGGGTTTTGTTAACTGTGCCCCCCAGCTGGGCTAGAAAGGGGACAATGGTCTGCACAAAAAGGGGCTGAATGAAATGATCAGCGATTGTCTTCTCTGGGGGTGGCAGAACTCAGGGCACAGAGCAGCAGGAGCAGGGATGGGCTGTGTGTGCCGGGCTGGAGCAGCCTCAGGACACCTCGCTGCTCTGCTCTGCTGCTCACACAAGACTTTTCCCCTTCCCTCTCTGCCTGGTTTGCCCAGCTGATGCCAGGCAGCGTGTGCCACCCTCCCTGCACCCAGCAGGAGCACCCAGGGGGCTGTCCTGCCCCTCTGGGCCAGGTGTGAGGGGCTCCAGGAGCACACACCCAGCTGCCCACACAGCTTTTCCACTCCTGAGTCCTGATATCACTGGAAATGAGCCCCTTGCAGGTTTTTACACATTTTGCTGCTTTTCAAAATCTTCCCTGCGCTTGCCTTTTTTAGAGTGTGCTGCTCCAAGGCTCAGCTGTGTCAGTGAGGAGAACGAAACAAAGGCAAAGGGATCAACAGGACCCCAGCTTTCAGTAAGGAACTCACCAAGGAAAAGCATTTTGTGCTGGGTGATGTCCCGTGGGTACCACGTGCACTCAGATAACCCCTGCTCCCTGCAGTCCCTGACACACCGGCTCTCGCTAGCAACACCAAAACCCATCCTTTGCTTACGATAATTCACTCCCCAGCATTTCACGTTCTGCCCGTGCCTCAAACCCCCTCAGAGAAATGGCTCTGTTATCTTTTTAATGGATTCAGTGCAGCTGGACCAAAACCTTTCTGCAGTCAGGGGAGCTTCAAGGAACGCTGCCTGGCTTATCGTTGCCACCCCGTGCAGGAAGGGCAGGAAGAGCTGCACTCTGCTGGAGCTGGAAGCAAAAGCAGAAAATAGTGCTGCAAGTGCTCCAGGAGCCAGCAAACCCCAGTGCAGATCGTGCAGCAGCTCATGGCTGGGATCTCCGGCGTCTCCTGGAGCAGAAATCCGTGCCCAGGTCTGATCTTACCCTGCTCACCCAGCACAGGCTTTGTTATCAGAGGCCTGAAGGATCTGGTGAGCCAGGCCCGTTCTCCTTGTTAATTCATAGCCTCGTTGTCTGGAGGTTTTTCATGTCCAGGGTGAATCCATTTCTGTTCTTAATGAGCTGAGACGCTGATATGGCTGATTTTAAAGTTATTGCTCCTACATGCTGGGAAAAAAAAAAAATGAAAGGACATGGAAGGTCTTTAATGTGGCATTTGTTGGTTTTTTTTAGGGAATGACAGAATATTCTGAGCTGGAAGGGAGCCACAAGGATCAATTCCAACTCTTAAGTGAATGGCCCATCCAGGGATCAGTTCCTCAGGCTGGATTAATCCTGGTTGTTGCCTGATGAAAACCTGTGGAACGCTGTTAGCAGGCAGCTCTTTGGGTTCTCACACTCTTGCCCTCACTGTTTAAGGTCTGCTTAGGCTTTGTGCCTGCTTCTTACTGTTTGCCTGTCTGTAACTTGAGGTAAGCGACTGAAAAACGAAGTTGATTTGATGATGAAACTCATTATTGTAGTCAACAACTAAAAAAAATGTGTGACAACAGTAAAAATATGGCTTGGCTTCCAGGCAAGAATAAGTCATAGACTAAGACCTGGAAAACCTTGGAAAAAAGACAAAGAGAAGGATGGCACAGCAATAAAATCCCAGGGGGTGTGGAGGGCAGCTGGGGCAGCAAAAAGTCCTCCCCAGAATGCAAGCAGGGGGCAGCCAAGGGAAACAGCAGCAAGCAGACTGAAAAGCTATCAAATAGAATATCTTTGGGTCACAGTCCTTACTCGGACTTTGAAAGGCCTTGCTAGTGCAAGTTCCAAAAACACAACTTTGAGAAGAGGAGGATTCGTGCTTCCTTCTCTGTCCCCCTGTCCCTGGAGGATGCTGAGAGCTGGGGTGGGACAGCAAGGCCAGGAGTGGCCATGGGAACAGCCCTGCCTGGCCTGGCTGGGCACCTCCTGCCCCTGGGTAGCAGCACCTTGATAATTTCAAACCCGGTGCCAAACCTGTGCTGTTCCCGTGTCCCCCACCCCACTGCAGGCGGGGCTTTTAGGGCCGGGAAGAGCTCCGTGGTGAAGCAGCAGAGGCAAACATTCCCTCTCTGTGGAAGGGCTCACCCTGCCACCTTCATTTCCATGTTTTGGAGGTCACGCCTGCCGCGCTGCCGGGCCTGGCTCAGGCTTGGCCTACGGCTCGGGGTTCGATGGCCGCGAGGAACAGCGCTGTCGGTGCGAGGTTACTGAGGTCTGCGTGCCTCAGTTCTTCTGGCCTGATAAGCTGTGCGCAGCAAGCGAGTTAATGCTGTTAAAAGGCAGTAGCGAAGGCGAGGAGGAAAGAGTCGGACCCTCCGTGGCTGCAGTCCAAGTTTTATTTCTCTGCCCTGAGGGAGCAGGGAGATAGAAGCTTGAAGGAAAGCCAAGCAGAGAGACCCTTTGTCTCCCTCTGATCACAGGCTTTGGAGGTTACAGAGAGAGGGAGGTACAACAAAAGTAACCAATTAAAAAATGATGAGACTTGACAAGTAACTAATAGAGACATACCAGGGGAGAAACAACTTTAAACTGACCAATACCAGTATAGCTGGAGGGGATTTTAAAACAAGATGACCTGTCCGAGCCCAGGGAGGCTCCGGCACAGGGGAGGAGACAGGGTGTGAGTGGCATTCAAGGGGTGTGAGCCTTATGCCACAGATTTCCCCTCGGATCTGCCCTCAGGGGCAGAATCCTGGGTGGGGAAATCCACCCACTCGGTGCCACTCACACCGAGGGTGGGATGAACCAGCGCGACACGCGCCGGCTGGCAGGCTCTGCGCTCACACGGCGAAGGCAGCTCCAGTTGCAGCTACAAAGGCATGAACCACCAAATCTGTGATCTTAAATTCACACAAGAGTTATTCCTACGGCGGGATGAGTTTGTGATCTAAATGCAAACGCGCCTCGTTCAACTTTCAGGTTGAAATCCTTCTGAGGCCCACTGGAAGGCCTGAACGAGGCATTAGCAGCAGCTGGCATTGCCTCTGCTCCTCACAGCACAGCAACAGGGGGCCCTCGCTTAGATTGAAGGGCAGAATATGTTTTAAGAGGCTGTTTGCAAGGTTCTTCCAAATCTTTAGGCAGAGATTAACTGAAATAATTTCACACCATCTCCTGTGATAGTAATGGAAAGGAACCTAAGGATGTAGATGAGGGGACTGAACACCCCGATGAGAAGTGAGGGTCAATGCCCTGTTTTCATCATTTAGCTCATTTTTAGGAGGAAAATCTTCCCCTTTTAATGGGACAGAGAGCAAGACTGGCAATTCAGATCCTAGGAACGAGAGACAAATTCAAGCCCTGGACACCCAGCGTCTAAATCAATTTGTGAACAGGTTTTTTTTGCTGTCGCCACACGGAGAGACACGCTCGTCTTTAAGCAACAATTCCTCAGGAAGTTTCTGCTTAAAGAGAGCACAGAGCTCCTCTGCTCTAACTTGACACAGTTTCCTTGAAGTCGATGAGTTTAACTGGGGGAGAATCTAAACCACAGTCGTTAGCAGTGCTTTGATATTCACAAATCACGCTCTTGAAATGGGTATAAAAATCCCAGCTGTCCCTCAGGGGAGCAAACAAGGGCTCTGAAAGCTCGGGAAGGAATTATCCAGTGCTGGCGTGCTTCAGCCCAGTGTGGAAGCCAGCAATGAACTGGTCTGAGCCTGTCCTCAGAGGAGCTCCGCAGAAAAATGACCGAGGTAATCGTCCAGCAGGTTGTTTTCCACCTGCTGCCTCCAGAAAGCGATCCCTGTTTGTGGCAGGGTCTGTTTATTTATTCATCTTCAGATGAGATTCGGAGGACTAAAGATAGGGCTGCCTTAGCAGGCAATGTGGGAAAGATTTGGCCCCGGGGAATTGTGTCCTCACAAAGACAATACAGCTGTGTCCCTCACCAGGGCTGTGTGGGAAACAGCAGCTCAGGGGGAAAGGGGAGGGAAAATAAGACAAAAATACAAACAGGATAATTTTAGGCAGCCTTAAACTGGTGAAAAACAGCCAGCAGAACCATGAGGAGTTGGTACTCTTCTCTAGTCCTGGAATTAATTAGAGATGAGTGTAAATTGTCTCTTTCAGGGACAATTCTGCACCTCTCAGAGGTGCGTTCTGACCTCTCCTTGCCAACTCACTCCAGGGCGAGCAATCCCATGGGTGACTGCAGCAGGAACACCGAGGAGAGCCTGGAAGTCACAAAATCTTTCATGAAAACATATCAAATACCTCAATAAAGGTACAGCTATGCCCAAAACCTGCATGAAGAGTACAGTTGTTATATTTGTGGGTATAATGCTGACTGACCATGTGAAATCAGTGGTAAAATCTCAGATACTAAATCACTCAATTCCATTTCAAAAGCTAAAAGAATCAACCTTGAAGAACCTTGTGTGTTTATAATTTAATGCAGACCCAAAGTTCCTAACAGACCTGTTTGGGGTGATTATTCAGTAATTTTTACTGTTCTGCACAAAATATGACAATATAAAAAGCGACCAACACGTCCCCCAGTGAATCCCAAATGTAAACACAATGCCAAGCCCAGCCTAATGAAAGCAAATCAGGTATTAAATCACTTTTTTTTTCAAGCTAAGTGCCAGTGGATTTGGGAGTTTTGCTGGTGGGTAATGCTAAATGGATTTTAGTCTGCTGTGCTTGTTGTTTGTAATTTCAGTGCAGCAACATCTGGCTGAGCCAGGCTCGGCTGGGCTGTGCTCTGTGCACATGAGAGTCCTGCCACATGTAAAACACAGAGTGCTGGGAGTTCTTCCCAAACAGTCAGTCCTTAAACCAGCAGAAATCTTAGGGAGTGCCACCATTGTTACGAAAAAACAGGAGGAAGAAGCCTGACCGTACAGCATTGCCAAAAAGGAATGTACTGCACGTAATAAATATATTTTTTGATATGTCAAATAGCATTTTCGAGTGGGAAATCTATGGAAACAGAGCCCTGAATATTGGTAGTGCTAATGAGGGGTTGTCAGAGGATCATACTCTGAAAAACTGGGTCTAGAAATACTTGGCATTTCCTATAAAAAGTGTGTGGGAGAGGTTATTTATTTTTTTTTTTAAGCATGTTACCACTGGCACATCTCAGAACCCCTCAGCAGGTGGTGTGGGACCATCCAGGATTTCCAGGAGGCCACTGGGAGCAAAGTGCGATGCCAATAGAGGTGATGATTGGATTAGCAGAGGGCATAATAGATTGGTGAGAAATCCAACCAGGATTTCAAAGATTTTAAGGTACACCTAAATTCCTTTCTGTGAAGGGAACAGCAAATCATGGAATTCCAGGGAGCACCAAAACCCTAGTGGGCATAACAGATTTGTGAGAAATCCAACCAGGATTTCAAAGATTTTAAGGTACACCTAAATTCCTTTCTGTGAAGGGAACAGCAAATCATGGAATTCCAGGGAGCACCAAAACCCTAGTGGGCATAACAGATTTGTGAGAAATCCAACCAGGATTTCAAAGATTTTAAGGTACACCTAAATTCCTTTCTGTGAAGGGAACAGCAAATCATGGAATTCCAGGGAGCACCAAAACCCTAGTGGGCATAACAGATTTGTGAGAAATCCAACCAGGATTTCAAAGATTTTAAGGTACACCTAAATTCCTTTCTGTGAAGGGAACAGCAAATCATGGAATTCCAGGGAGCACCAAAACCCTAGTGGGCATAACAGATTTGTGAGAAATCCAACCAGGATTTAAATGATTTCAATGGAAACCTGAATTCCTTTCTGTGAAAGGAACAGCAAATTATGGAATCCCAGGGAGTGCTGAAATCCGGGTGTGGATAACGGATTTGTGAGAAATCCAACCAGGATTTCAATGATTTTAACTTGCACCTAAATTCCTTATGGCAAAGGAGAAGGGAACAGCAAATCATGGAATTCCAGGGAGCACCAAATCCGAATGTGGATAATGGATTTGTGAGAAATCCAACCAGGATTTAAATGATTTTAATGGAAACCTGAATTCCTTTCTGTGAAGGGAACAGCAAATCATGGAATCCCAGGGAGCAACAAAATCCAGGTGTGGATAACGGATTTGTGAGAAATCCAACCAGGATTTCAATGATTTTAACTTGCACCTAAATTCCTTATGGCAAAGGAGAAGGGAACAGCAGATCATGAAATCCCAGGGAGCGCCAAAATCCCAGTGTGGATAACGGATTTGTGAGAAATCCAACCAGGATTTCAATGATTTTAAGGTACACCTAAATTCCTTTCTGTGCAGGAAACAGCAAATCATGGAATCTCAGGCAGTGCTGAAATCCAGGTGTGGATAACAGATTTGTGAGAAATCCAACCAAGATTTCAATTATTTTAACGTGCACCTAAATTCCTTTTGGTGAAGGGAACAGCAGACCATGGAATCCCAGGGAGTGCTGAAATCCGAATGTGGCAACAGCATCAGGGCTGCTTTGAGGAAAATCGCTGTTTTCCAGCTTTCTGCAATAAAAATAATGATGTGCCCAAGCCCCAGGCCGTGACCCCTGGGAGGGGCTGTAATTGGTGCCTTCTGTGCCCCCCAAACTGAGCAGCCAAGGAGAGCCCAGGGACCCAAAGCGACACCGCAGGCTCGGGGACACAAATCCACGGCCAAACCCCGGCAGAGCGTTGGACTGGAAGAGCATTCCAGATGGGAATTTAAATGCTACATTTCCCCTCGTGCTGTGGAGCAGGTTACTTTACCCCTCATTTGTTTGCCATCTGTCAGCACTTCAGAAAAAATGTGTGTGTGTGACTCGTCACCCCACAAAGGCAGACAAGACCCCACCTCGAATCACGAGGAGATGCAATTTCAGAAGAATTACAAATTATAATGATGCAATTAGGGGAAAAAATTTGATTTTGAAGTTGTTTCAGTTAGCAAAGTCAGGGCTAAGACTCCAGCCCTGATTTTTTCTGTTTCGTTTGGGTTTTTCTGTTTTCTTTGGGTTTTTCTGTTTGTTTCTGCACACACAGCTGAGTGGGTGCATCTGTCTGGTAAATCTGTGGTGGGAGCAGGTCATAACCAAGAGGCACAGAAATGGGCTGGGAATATCATATATCCACTCTGTTGGCAAAGAGTGTTGTCAACTGCATTTGTGGTTTCATTTCCCTGCCAGTTTGGGAGCGAAGTTCTGTACATAAAACCTTAGCACGTGGGGGAAAAAGGCAGCTATTTATTTGCCAAAGAATAATGAGCTGCTCTTTGCTCACCTGAATTTCATTAGGGAGGGAAAATATGGTGACTTTTCCGAATGGCAAAAGCCCAAAAGCAGTGAAACAAAACGTAATTTCTGGGTTTAGCTCTTCCTCTACCAACAAAACTGAAATACAGAAAGCCTCAGAAGTTATTACCTATTTTGAAAATTCAGTTGAATAACATAAGCATTCTTTTAATCTCCCTGGTTTATGGAACAGCCATGGAAGAGTGCAGTGTGTCAGACACCGAGGCCAGAACGTCTTTTCACATCTTTCATTCCACCAGTCCAACGTGGGAATCCTGCTGGATTGAATTATGCTCTGGTCAGAAAATTCTGTTAGATTTATAGGAGCAGAGGGACTGTGATGTCAATCTCCTGGGGACTTTTAGATTTCGTTGAGTTGATTCTCACTATTTCTTGGTCTGCTGGGTTTGAAAAAAGAAAATTCTCCACTAGTCCCTGGTCAAACTGTTGTAGTCACAGGGTAACCCTTGTGCTGCCTGACACACAGGAAAAGGTTTTGGGGTCTTTTTAACCACTCGAGTGTGTTCAGAGTGAGTAAATCTCAGAGCTACCAGGAGTAATATTTGATAGCAGTCCCTGTGTTGGGCACTGGGGAAATACCACCCCAAATCCTGGGGCCCTCAGGACAAGAAGGACCTTGAGGGGCTGGAGCGAGTCCAGGGAAGGGAAAGGAGCTGGGGAAGGGGCTGGAGCACCAGGAGCTGCTGAGGGAGCTCAGGCTGGAGAAAAGGAGGCTCAGGGGGACCTTGTGGCTCTGCACAACTCCCTGACAGGAGGGGGCAGCTGGAGGAGGGTCGGGCTCTGCTCCCAGGGAACAAGGAATGGAATAAGAAAAAACTGCCTCAAGTGGCCCCAGGGGAGACTTAAATTGGATATTTGGAAAAATTTCTTCACTGAAAGAGTTGTCAAGCACTGGCAGAGGCTGCCCAGGGCATTATTTGAGCCACCATCCCGGGAGGGATTTAAAAGATGTGGCACTTGGGGACAGGGGTTCTTGGATTTGGCAGTACTGGGTTAACATTTGGACATGAGGATCCTAAGAGCCTTTTCCACCCTAAATGATCCTGTGATTCTAATTGGGAGAGCACGGTGCAAGTGACAAAACAGAATTCAGGACTATTCACAAAATGCAGCTGTAGGGGGAGGAAAAAAAGGGAGGAAAAGAAAGAAGCAGTGAGATTTCATCAGCTGCATTTGTGGGGGAACGTATGGAGTGGTTTATGCTTTGAAGGGCTCGGTGCCTTCAGTGCTCCTGGCTGGGTACAGGGGCTGTGGGTTCAGAGCACATCTGACCTTGCCTTGCTCTGCCTGCCTCTCTCCCATTCCCATCTGGGACAATTTCACTGCCCAACCCCTGCATTTCTGCCCTGGAATTAGAAGGTGTCGTTTGCCCTGGGTCGGAAAGCCCGTGTGGATCCCCCAGTCCCACAAGCAGCTCCTGCTGTTCACACTGAGGGCAGTCAGCTGGTGGGGTTATCATGAAAATCTGATTTTATGCTCTCTGCGAGGGATGGACGCACCAGGCACCACTCTGCCAGTGCCAAGGGAACAGAAACTCGGTGCTTCCAGGGGATTTGGGGGTGGGAATTGGGATATTGCCACCATTTTTTTTCCAAGCGATCAGAACCTTGCAATAGGCTTTTGAAAATTTCACCCATGGGAGCCTCACTTACAAGATAAATGTAAGACTGGATGCTTGCTGTTCTGTGAGAAGCTCATAACTAAGATCAGACTTGTTAGCATCTCTGGACAGCTGGAGTCCTTCCTTTTCATGTTCAACACCCTTCAGTGGACTCAGAGTGCTTTGTAAATTGTTCTCTTTAGAGAGGTGAACTTTTGTTTGGGAATTTCTTGTGTTATCAATGGAGTTAAGATGTTTTGTAAAGGCAGTTTTTGGTGCACCCGTCTTATTTTCCTCAAGGTGACACTTAGGTTGTTGATAATGCACAGTTTGCTTTGAAATACGTTCTTCAGGCTTTTGCCAACCATCTTTCAGGGACTTTTTTCTAGATCTCTGCACATCAGGGAAACTCCTCCAGGGTGATGCCTTAGGTTTTAACTTTTGTGTTTTCAAATCCTGTATTGCCTAGTGTGTAACTCTGAAGTTTCTTGTAGCTCGCTAACTTCTGTTCTCTTACGCTGCTGAAACAACAAACCTCTCCAAGCCTGCTTTCCAAGGACACCCAGACTGTCCTAGGCCCAAAAATGTGTAAAACAACATCTCTAAAAGGGGGTAAGCTTGGGGAAATGACATCATTAACTGAAGTTTTAATTGGAGAATTAACCCTGATATGCAAATGAACCAAGCTTATAAAAGTGTGAAGAAGTCGTGACTCGGGGTCCATCTTGGGTGTCACCTCTGGCCTGCCCAGGGTGTACCTTTGAAAGCCCTTCAAATAAATACCTGCCTTTATTCCCTTACTGCTGTCTAGTCTCTGGTTTTTAGGTGGCCACATCAGGCATCAAGGGCAGGAGGAGTTCAGTCCTTTCACGGCCAGATCCTTGTCTGCCTCGCACCATTTCAGCAAAGAGGATGACACAACCCCACAAATCAAAATTTCACATCTTCTCACTTGACAAAACTGCTTTGCTCTCGGTTTAAAAGCATAACAAGGAAGAATTAATATTAGATTTGCAGGAGAACTCCTGTAAGGATGTGCTGGTTTTGCCATTCCTGCCAAAGCAGAACCCTTACGTCACCTGATGTCCCTGAGAAAGGAGAAATGGATTTAAGAATCAGAATGTGACTCCCAGCTAAGAGACAGGAACTCCGGTGCAGACCTTGCCATGTTTCCTTAACTTCTCAGTGCCTCAGTTTCCCAATCTGGGCAATGCAGGGTGACAAAATTTAGCTTGATCAAGCTTAAGGAATGGGATAGAGCCAAACCAAAGGAGGCAAAACAGAAATGCCTTCCTTGAGGCTTTCTGTCCCACACATTACAGTAATTTCTAAATTAAGTTCTTGGAAGGACAGAAAATAGTTGATAACAACCAATCCACCCTGCAAATGGCAGGATACAGGAAAGGAGCAGGGAACCAGGTGGAACGTGAAGTGTCTGTGGTTCTCTGGGACCCAGCCCCTGCACAGAGGGGCGCAGAACCAGGGTGCTGTGTTATTGTGCAAATAAAAAGGCAAAGAGGGGGGTCTGGCTTGTAATGGAAACTGTGCTCCAGGGCCAGGCACTGCTGGGACTCCAGATGTCAGGAGCTGGTTCAACATACCACAAACCACCAGGAAATGTGAAAAATGCAGCTGGAACAAAAGGTTAGGCTGCCTCTCTCCACGCCCCAGCGCCGGCAATGGGAACAACAACAAAGTCCCCTGGCAGCTGGGGCTGCTCCAGCCCTGCGCTCCCCACGGCCAGGCCCTCGGCTCACTACACAAGCAGCACCCTGCCACTAAGCAAATAGGGTTTCTGTCATCCCAGCACTGCACAAACACCCCCTACCAGGGCAAAAGCATCCTCTCATCTCCCTGCAGCCCGCTCCGTTCCCAGCCCAGCTCCCCCGTTGCACAACGTGTCCCGCTCCTGCGAGGAGAGCTGAGGAAAGCATTGCTGAGCCAAACAAACAGCCCTGAGAGCCCTGCTTTTCTTAATCTTGCTCCAGATTTCTTCTATCTCCATGTTCTCCAAAGGGCCAGACTGGCTTTTCATGGGGAATGTTATGGATGGGTCACTTTGACCGAGGTAGAGAAGAGTTTGGGAGAAAAGAGCCTGCAGGGCCTGAGTGTCCACCTGGCTGTCCTGGTGCTCATTTGGGGCTGCTCTGATCCACCTGGATCATTCCTTCCAGGAGAATGAGGGTCATCCCATCTCCCATTCCTTCCAGGAGAATGAGGGTTATTCCTTCTCCCATTCCTTCCAGGAGAATGAGGGTCATCCCATCTCCCATTCCTTCCAGGAGAATGAGGGTCATCCCATCTCCCATTCCTTCCAGGAGAATGAGGGTTATTCCTTCTCCCATTCCTTCCAGGAGAATGAGGGTTATTCCTTCTCCCATTCCTTCCAGGAGAATGAGGGTTTTTCCTTCTCCCTGCTCTTGGACTTAGCTCTTCTCACAAAGACTGTTCCCTCCAGCCTGGACCATCAGTGTGGACCTAATTATTGCTGAAGATGCAGCAAAGGCAATATTAGGGATTGCCCCACTGAGAAATCAGGTATTGAGGTGAAAGGAGCAGGACTCGGTTTCTCTGCTCTGAAGGACCGTGAGATTTCAACACCTCAGCTCTGCCACTAAAAGGAACAAAATCCTCCAGTTTTTAAAATCGTGTCCTGAATCTGGCTCTTTAAAAATGCCTGTTCTCTTCTGATTCCAACGAAAAATAATAAAAAATTCAAAGGAGCACGTTGAAAACTGTGCAATGAAACATCAAGGCAGGTAAGGAAGGAGGAAATGGCAACAATTTTTATTGTACCAGCTGCTGTTATTGGTAAACAACCAATAATATCAATAAACAAATAAACCCAGACCCAACCAGGGTTTGGGGCATGCAGCTCCTGCTTCGGGTCTGAAACAGAAACAGTCTTTGACTCCATTCCAGATGGATCATCTGGCCCAATAAGAGATACTAGGGCTCCCAGCATGCCTTACCCTATGCTATACCCTGTGCTTAAGCCTCTTCTGCTACAATAAATAAAAAGAATAGGACATTTCTGTAAGAAAATGACATTTCAGCAGTGTTGGCACCTCTCGCATCCAAACACCACTCAAGAAAAGATACCTGGTTTTATCAAACTGTTTTCTCAGCAGGCACAGACTTTCCTATTCTGAATAACAACTCAATTTAGGAGAAATTCTCAGTGTTCCAAAATAATCTATCAGTGTTGGTAAAACACGGTGATAACAACTTTCATTTGGCAAAAACCAAAACTGGCTGGAAAAGGGTCAGGAGGAAGAATAAAAACGGACCCAGCAGAGGCATCACATAAAGCCTGAGGTCCTATAACAGGACAGGGCAGAGAAAAATGGTTTTGTAAGAGTCAAGTGGCAATTTTTGCCTTCTACAGCTGAATTTGGAGTCCCATATCTTTGAGCGCAATCCAGTCACCAGCTGTGATCACAGAATGCTCAGAGAATTTGTGACTGAGCATTAAAAAAGCCCCAAACTCAGGGCACTTCCCAGTTTCTGTTGGGTTGCTCTCCATACTTAGAAAAAATCTACATTTATTTTTCCTGGATTTGTACACAGCCAGGGCAGGGATCTCTGTTGAGGTCTGTTTGCTCTGCCTGAGCCTTTTTCATGCTCAAGCTCTGGCCCCTCTCACACCCAGACATCAAATCCTTGCACACTCTTCTCTCCACCTGCACCAGAGATCCAGGCCAGTGTCCTGTTAAATTTTACCACTGCCTATAACCAAATTCAAAAAAAAAATCATCAGGGACAAAATCAACTCTGCTTCTGTCACCTCCTCCTGCTCATCCCATACAGCATCAAATAATTTTAATATTACCCTCAGGTAGGCAGCAAGTTATTCATTGTCTGTGACAGTCTAAGGAAGTTGGATTATTAGGTTTATTCCTGTAAAATAGGAGTGTACACTTTGCTGAAGAGCCACAGGACGGTACTGGCAACGAGAGGCTACATTTGGGAAAGGAAATGAGTCTGGAGAGAGTTGTTGGCTTTGGGAAAGCATTTCCAGTCTACCACTAAGAGCAGAGTTGTCTCTCACGTGAAGGAGGGCAGAAGAGGCAAACCACGTCCACGTCCCATGGCATTTCAGAGTAAAACTGTATTTTCTATATTTTCTGTGGCTCCCGTGGCTGCAGTGTTGGGATGGGGCTCTGTGGGAAGGACAGGCAGGGGACACGAGGAGGGGCTGTCCCCTCTGTGCCACGGAGCTCACCTGGGGATGGATGAGGAGCCACCAAGGATCAGGACTGAGGGGAGGGCAGGGACAGGTGACACTTTAGTGGGGTTTGCTCCAGGTCATCTGCCCAGGGAGACTCTGTGGGAGCAGCCCCACCTTAAATCCTGGTCCTTACAGGGGATTTCAGCCCAGCATCTCTGGGAGGGACACACGGGAGGGTAGGAACAATCCAGGAGCTTCCTGGAATGGGAACTCCCTTCTCCAGAGGAGGAGAGGGGCTGGGCTGGACCTGCTTCACCAACAGGGGGAAAGTGCAGCTCAAGGGCAGCCTTGGCTGCCATACAAAGGGATTCCCAAAAACAACATTAAAGGAGCTTTTCCTTTCCTCTCTCTGGTGAGCATCCATCACCCTGTGTCTGATACACCGCGAGCAGCCCCACCTGCTTTGCCTTGCAGAGTTAGGTGGGTTTAGCTCCCAAATTTGTCCCTGATTGTTTCAGTTGCCAGTGAGCTTGGAGATGGCTTTGCCACTAGAATCTCCTCAGTGGCTTCGCAGCAGCTGTCTGTTCAGTGGTGCCATGGGATCCCTGTTTGATGTTTAACCACAGGGTTTCTAATAGGATTCCGAATATCTCATTACTTCGGGCTTAGAACTGCATTTCCAGCCCCAGCAATGTACAGACAACCAATCCTCTTATCCTGAGCCTTATGCTATGGGGCTCCAGGCTGCAGCTATTTCCTCAGGAGCAACAGGAAGAGAAATTATTCGCCGAAATTTTCTTTCTTTTAAATATCAGGACCAATGAGGATGAACATCCAGTTGGAGCAGGTGGGATTTTGAGTTGTTCGTTCTGAATCTCACAAGCCTCGAACAGATTCGCCCTTAGAGCCCTCAGTGCCTGTGAGGAGCCCCAACACCTTGCTGCGTGTTCAGAATCCACACTCTGATCCCTTGAGACTGGAGAGAAACGAAATCATTTAACTGCTGGCTCCAAAAGCGCTTAGGGAACGCGTCCCTTTGAAAGCAAAATATCCCCAAACCTGCCTTGCTTGAAGTAAAGCCCAAATCATCCCCTTCCACAAAGGGATCCAGCCCACATTATGGAGGAGTGGTTTACTGGTTGGATTAAAAATGCTATTTTGCAATGAATTTGAAGGGACAGACCATTAAATGCTTGGCTGCACACTCAAGGGGATGGGTGAGGCACTGCAAACGTTCTTCTCTCTGAGATCGAGTGAAAAACTTCCAAGACAGAAAGCCACATAAGCTGCTTTAAATAATTCCATTAATTTGAAGAGCAGATGCCTATCTGGCCTTTTCAGATAGCTCTGAAAAATTCCAGTTTTGATTTCAGCATTTCAAATTCGTCGTAGTGGAAAAGAACTTCATGTGTCTCCCCAAACCTAAACCAGGGTGTCTGCACCAGTTCTGCAAGAAGCCAGCATGACAAATTGCATTTCTTTAGCCTGTTTTTGTTACCTAATTTCACTGCTCTGCGTTTTCCCAGGAGATGCTGACTGGGCAACGAACAAGAAGCATCACTTCCAAAACTCAGTGCGATCAGAGCATCATCCTCCCCAATATCCAAGCGCTTCCCTGCTCCTGGGCACTTCTCCTGAGCTCCAGGAATGCTGTCAGGGTGCCAGGGGCAGGGCAGCTGCCAGAGCATCCGTGCAGATGTGAGGCACAAAGCACCACAAGCGCTGCCGTGGCCTTTCCATCATTAGAACATCTCCAGTTGTAGAGCTGATGATTGCCATTGTCTCCAGTGCCTGGCAGCACCCTGGAACTGCTCTTTATTATTGAGTCTTGTGATTCTGCCTCTCCTCCTCCACTTGGATTTTCTTACTACAGTGATGCTGAATTTAAATATTCCTCTGTTTTTGCTCACAGCCCTCAGATCAGCATTTCTTACTTGGTTCTTTTTCCTGGTACTGTTCTTGCAGTCTGCTCTTCCAGCCATTTACTCCATATTAAACACTCCTTACCTTATTTATATCATGCCTGCAAGTGCTGAGACATCTGGAGAGGGATTCACAAACTCCTGACATGCTTTAAATAATAAAAAAAAAACCTCTCAACCTTGACAACTTTTTTTTTTTTAAAAACTATCACGTTCTCACATTTATTTTTCCATCACACATGCACGTATGAGCGCATTTGTGTGTGCAGCTGCTGAGGTCACCAAAGGGGAAACTGAAATATTCTTACCAGCTGAATATCTTCAGTTCCAAATTCCTTGACTAAAGGAAACCAGTCCATACGATGGAGGCAAAATAAAGGGAGGTGAAGCAGAGATTCAGCATTGCAGGTGAAATTGGTTTGGTGGTGTTATATTTGTCCACACACAGAGCTCTTGGATGGGCCCAGCCTCAGGAAAATTTTCCTTAAGGGAGGAGCATTCAGCAGCTTTCGCTAAAATTGGGTTATTTCTTTTATCAAATAGTTTCATTAATGAAACTTAGAGTTTCATCTGAAGCGACTCCTTAATCTGGGGTGAGCTCAGGACACTTCCTATAAAATAATTATAGATGGAAATGAATTTAAAAAGCGCTTTGATTTTTGCTCACATGAATCCTGTTTGGCACTGGGAGTAGTGTAGTAAACCACGAGTAGGAATATTGACTGGCTACCAAAAAGTGCTGATATTTGCCAGGGTTTCCAGGGCACCTGCACCTCTCACCTTCCCCAGCTTCAGCTCCAGAGCTCACAGCTAATAATACAAAACCCACTCGGAATCAAAGAGCTCCCTCAGTGGCACCTCTCACAGATAAGATGATGATTTGCTGCTACTTCTTCTTTCAGGAGCTGCCACCACCTCTGTCCTGACAGACGTTTTCCACAGAAGATGCTGGCAGGCAGGGAAGTGTGTCCTTCTCCACAAAACCCTGCGTGTTCTCCGAATGGCAGCTTAGTAAGGCTGAGTCTAGAAGGAAATTCAAGCCAGCTGCTGGTTACCAGTGCTAAGAGCAGCAAACTCAGCCCAGGACTGGGGATTTGTCTCTGAGCAGAAGATGCTTTTCCAGCAGAGCTCCAGGGCCACCAAAGCTTGGAGTGACATTCTCTGGCTAATGCTGCCACCTCCGAGGCCAGTGGACACTAAAGGGAGCTGGGAAAAATCCCTGCCCAAAGCAGCACTGATCCTGCTTCCCACAAAAAGCAGAGTTAGGTTCCCAGTTAGCCTCAGGAAAAGGGGAAGCTGGTGAATTCATTTGATTTTAGGTGAGGGCGAATAATATTTGTGGTGTTACGGGATGAGAGTTTTTGACAGCTGGTGTAGACATCGTCCATCAGGAACACACTGAGCAGGCTTTTCGGGAGGTGGGAATAAACTCCTGCAGACAGTAACCGAGAGGAGCAGGTGCCTGACAGCATTTAACCCTCTCAGGAAGCACGTGCATTTGTCAGGCCATTCTTTCATGGCTGATGAAGGCAGAGACAAGGGGGAGAATGGAGGAAAGTCAGCAGAGAATTAAAATACCACCAAAACAAGAAGGTTTGAAAAGAGGCAGAATGATTCTGAACTCCCAACACCACTGGACAGCAGGAGCTATGATATAAATACATTTATAAATTTATATATGATATAAATACAATTTATGGTCACTTTTAATCTTTTTATGCTTCCACGTGAAGCAAGAAGGCATTTGCAGAAACAGCTGTGCTGCCTCCATTCCCTTCCCTCGTCCTCCCAAGGAAACAATAAATCTTTCGAAGCTACAGATTTGGGTTTACAAGACTTTTGTGTGTTCCTGCCCACTGGGAAGGGTACAAACAATTACAGTGTAAGACAGACCACGTTTATCTCTCTGAGGGATAGGGTCAATCCCAAACACTTTGACTTTCAAACCCAGAATGACATTGTTCATTTTTATCTCAGTTGTCAGTCTTCAAACAAACCTCTCTCAGGAGGATTTTATGCCAGCTCATAAAAAGTTGAAAAGAGTTTGGGATCTCAAACATCTTTTTGTGTTTAAATTCTGGGTCCTTTTTCTTTACATGAATAGCTAATTACTGTTATCAGCCCAGTTTTTTTCAACTTATCTCTTACCTACGGGACTTTTATTTTAAATGTCCTTATCAGAGCAAGGCAGAAATTATCTTTACACTGGCAATCTCTTTAGTGTGGTGAAAACACTTCTATTTTCCTGCTATAAATAAATTTTAATAAGCTGTGCTCTGATTTCCTCAAATAATTCCTAATAACTACTTTGCAGCTGAACTTTTGGAAGTCCTTGTTTGAAAAGACGTAAAACAAAGACTCCAGGCCTTCTTTGCTCTTTCTGAAATGAGGTGGGAAACCTTTTCAAAAGAACTTGGTACTTCTGGGTGCTCAGTTTGAGAGATTAACCAGGTTTTCAGAGCACTGCTGCTTCTCATTTCCCTGAGAGAAGTCCTTTTCCCATTTGTTGAGGACTTGAAATCACAAATTTAAGCAATCTCAGCTTTTCTATCTCACTAATAATCCCAATTTGTGTTACAGCTACTGCTCCACTGATGCTTCTCTGGCAAGAATTGGAATAAATGCCCATCAGTGTTTGAAACTGGTTTCTAGAATGGAGTAAGGAAAGAGTTTGAAGGGGGAATTCCATCAAGTCTGATGTAAGTCTGATGTAATGTGAGTAAATTGAGCATCCCCAGCGTGTCCCACGCCATGGAATTCCCATGAGTTGGGGAAATCAGCTAACAGGGCATTCCCTGGATTGCTCAAGACCGGTCAGAGTGGCAGTGGATGGCTGAGACCGCTGGAAATGCCACCCTTCACCTCTGGAAACTTCCTGGAATCTCCTTCCTCACAGCTCTTAAATCCCTGCTGTATGATCCTAACAATCCATACGATCCATGCTGGACAGGAACGGGGCCAGGAACAGCCTGCAGGGTGGAGTTTAAGAATATTTGGGGTTGTAGGAACCCAGTTCGATGATTTTTAAATGGCTTTAAAACTGTTCATAACAGCAGAGGAGGTGTCACAGCTGCGAGCAGGAGCTGCTGTGCGTGAAGGGAGAAAGATGGAACAGGTCTGGGAAGAGCTGGCTGCTTTTATGGTGTTTGTGGGGAAATTCACAGCAGTGTTTCATGGCTTCTCTGGTCCTAAAGACATTTCTTTCCCCACACACTCAGCTGCTGGGATACCCCCATGAAATCTGTGCTTTCAGCGTTTGAGCTCCAGCCCTGGCTGTGCTGGGTGATGCTGAGGGGGTTGTATTGCACAGTGAAGGTCAGAGGAAATACTCAAAAGGTTTATGAATGAGTTTGGAAGTGTTTTAAGACTGCTTAAACAAGGTTTGCAGGGGTTACAACCTTAAGCAGGGTTTACACCTCGTTGTGCACAGCCAGCTTTTGGCTGTCACGCTGTTGATGCCCCACGAAGTCTGCACAGGCACAGACACAAACATTTCCATCTGCAAATTCCAGTCAGAAGTGCTCTTGCCCTGGAATAAGATCGTGGTGTTGCTTTGGAAGAATTCCTCACACATCTGTGCCACACTTGTTCTTCTTACACCTCTCTTTTCCCCAGTTGGGATGGGGCAGCGATGAGATGGCACTGGGGAATAGAAATTTCCTTTTCCAGCCTCTGCCACAGGGCTGGAGTGCGTGGCGAGCAGGAAATTACAGGGTAAGGACTGAAGAGACTTTTAAAAATTGATTTCTTTTTAACCATCCAGAGAAAAGCCGTGCTGGCTTCCAGTGTGCCTCTAACATTAACTCCTGCTGGGATATGTATTCCTGAGTGTGTGCACACGTGGTGTTTGTTTGGGGGTTTTCCCACACATGAAATTATATTTTTTAATAACTTTCTACAGACAGCAATAAACCAGCAAAATACGCGACACTGTGCTAATGGGACCATGCAATCACCAGCAGCAGTAGAACACAGCTCAGCAGAGAAATGTGGAATACTTGTTTATTTTCCCAGTGAAAATCAATTCTCTTGTAGCTGCTTAATTGCTTTCCCCCTCTCCCTCCTGTTCTTCCAGCTAAAAATTGATTTTAGAACTTGCTTTTGCAAGGGGGCTCCCCTTTCTCAGACACCCACGGCCAGTAGAAAAGAGATCATTACAATGGCCATAAAACGCTTTGTTGGTGGGCTACAGACATCCCGTTTTTGGGGTTAGTTAGATCCCAAAATAAACTGAAAACCCATTGTGGAGGACTTCAATGTCTTTGCAAGGATACAGCTCGGAAAACTTCAGACAAGGACAGAAAACACTGCGCCACATTTTTTGCAAAACGAGAGTCTCACCCTCTCCCCAGGAAATTAATCAGAGTGCAATCAAAATATATTTCCAGCTGCTGGAGTTCACTTCCTCCCTTGTAGATGTTGCTCACATAAACCTCAAGCTCAAAGCGCTGTGGGCTGAGCAGCCACTCTCCGAAGCTGCACGAAGTGGCAGTGCCTGCTCTCATCCCTGCTCTCTGTGCTCCTGCTGGATGGGACTTCCTCACACAGAAATCACACATGTGGGAGAGGGGGAAACCCACAGCACACTCCCCTTGTAGCTGAGATTTACCCCAAATCACGCAGCAGCTTCCTAAGAGACAGTGGGATCCACACAGCCCCTGCCTGGGATTGTGGCTTTGCTGCGGCATTCCCACCCTGCAGACTGGGATCAGCACAGCCAGGAAGGGAGAAAAGGGTTGAGATAAAGATGTTTTCAGAGGTGAAGCAGCAGCTGAGTGCACAAAAGAACAAGGCAAGGGGTTCTTTCCCTGTCTCCCAGATGTTTGGCCATTTCCAGGAAAGCGGAGCTCCGTCTTGCACAGTTTTATTTGGAAAACAAATACCACAGCTCTGAACGTTTCCCACCCCATCTCCTCCTTTTCCCCAGCTTTTGTTGCTGGGCATGGTGCCCTAGGACATGGAATATCCCTCTGGATAACTGGGATCAGCTGCTCTGGCTCTGTACCCTCCCAATTTCTCCTGCACCCCGTTTCCTTCCTGGTGGGCTCAGAAACAGGAAAGGCCGTGAGGTATAAGTGCAAAACTTCTGTTCGCCAGTAATTTGAACATCCCTATGTTGCCAAAATTGGGGCACAAGCCCAAAAACCAGGTACTGTGAAGAAAATTAACTCCATCTCAGCCAAAAGCAGGACAGCAGCAGCAATTACAGCTGCGGGGAAAATACGGGGCAGGCAGGATGGGGTGGAACAAGGCCAGAACATCGGGGTTTAATGTTCTTCCTCCCGTGAAAGGAAGAACAAAAACCACTTTTAGTGCTGCACCACACTCTGGTTTGGCTTTCCCTGCAGCACAGCACCTCCCACGGCACCGTTGCCAGCACTTCAGCAGCCACAGGCTCCCAGGGAACTGGTCCCCGTTGCCTTCTGGTGTTTATTGCCTTAGGTTTGAAAACTGGGGGGAAAAGCCAAATCAATTCAGACCCAAACCCCACAGCACAGAGGTGATTTTAAGGGACTTGCTGCCAAACTTTAGAGCACAGCACCATTGGAACAGGGGGCCGCTGGCAACCCAGAGCCTGCAGGTGGCTTTAAAAGTTGTTTGCACTTCCTACCGGAGGAAAAAGCTCGCTAGAGAAGGAGTGAGAGAAAGAAACATTGAAATATTGGAAATATTGCACTACTGAGCTAAAAATAATTAATTTGCCTAACTATCCTAAACAGACATTGCAAGCACACCACTGACTGCAGTCCCAGCGCCAGAAGAAAATAAAAAATGCTGGCAGGCTCCTAAAATGGCACTAAGTGCATTAAATGGCTCTGCAAACAAAACCATTGTTAATATTTTAATATTTGTGGTTTTGAACTGACATTAAGGCCTGGCATATGGATGAGGGTGTCCAGTCACCAGGAGATGATGGCAGAACTTCCACTGGGGAAGGGTTTGTCCCGGTAATTCCGATGTAAAGCCTGAATTAGATCTCTGATGGGTTTTAATCTCTTTCCAAACAGATCTGTTGGTGTGTTTGGCTGATAACTGAGGGTATTTTTAGCATTCCTGTGAGTGTCTAGCATTGCTCTGGGTGTTACTCAGTTCTGCACGTCAACAAGTTCACCCAGCACAGCTTATGTGGGTTTTGGGGAAAAAGACTGGCACAGATTTGAGGACTCCCTTTCCAAAGGTCTGTTAAAGATTTTTGGTGTCAGTGATTATTTTAAGCTGGGAGCTCGTTAGGAGATAAGGAGGGATGACATTACCTCAATTCTTTGTAGAGAAGGATCCGAGTTTTGTTTGGCTGAATAACACAGAACTCACTGAGAGTCCATTTCTTGTCCTGGTTCAGCAATCCGGCACTTTCTAGAGATCTCCTCTGAGCTGGTAACAGAAATATTCCTTCCCGCTTCTCTTATTCACACAGCTCCCCCAAACAGTGCCACAGTCCCCTGGATTTGGTCCCTAGAAAATCCCCTTGTGTCAGAAAATCAGGCCCTGTGCTCAGATATGTACTTGGGGACACTCCTTTTCTTCCAGCAAACTGGTTTTAAGACAGAAACTCATATTTAGCCTTACTATATCTTATGAAAAAATAAAAATGCATTTGATGCTTTGAGAGAAGAACTTGATTTCTTCTTTTTTATTTTTTTGTGGTGATATCCAACTCCTCGAGGTGTGAAATCTGGAGGCAGATTTGTCAGCCACGCAGTGAATAAACAGCACCTTCATCTCCAAGGTGCACCACAGGCTGAGGGCTTGGATGTAGAGAAGTGTTACAGGAGTGAGGTTGGCTTTCATCTCTTAGGGAAGAAGAAGCTCCTCGACAGAATAAAATGTTGCTTCTTGCATCCTTAAACCTGCTCAAGAGCAGGTGGAGCATGGATCTTGTGCTTGTGCAGTCGTCCTTCCTGGGTTTTAATGCTTTGTTTGCCCTCTGTGTGAGCAAAGAAAGCAAAACTCATTCACACCAGGAAAGCAGACCTCGCTCACACCAAGAAATAGATATATTTATAAATATATATATATACACACAGAGTTTCTGCTCAGCAAACCACACTGCCTGAACACAGCTCGCTATCAGTTGCACAACCAGGAGGAAATGCTGATGAGATCCAATTAAGTGGTACAGAAGAACTCACTCAATTGCCTCGGTGCATTCCTGAGCCCGCTTCCCACAGATGAGATCCAATAAACCCCCGGAGGGCAATGATCAACGAGTTGAGTACAAAGCCCTTTGGGTTTCTCCAGTTTTCAGTGTCTGAAAGGGTTGGTTCCGAAAGATTTTGGAAAAATAACCCCATGGAAGGGTCTGCACAAGCCCAAATCCTGGCACAAGCACCCCGCAATCAGGAAATGATATATTTCAAACGATGTGTTTTGTGGGAAGAAAGGTCTGAGGTCTCACTGATCCCTTTGTGCTGCTCACTGATAACCTAAGAAGGAATTTCGAGGTGAAAAAAAAAAAAAAAAAAAGTATGTGGAGCTGTCCTCTTCTTCCCATGACTTTGAGGAGTGAGTTCTCCCTGTGCTGTGTCCATGGAGATTTTCTATTTTCCTCCTATAAACAAATTTTGTAGATTTTTTTAAAATTTTCTCCCCAGAATTTGTGTGGCACCGGGGCCGTGGGACACGTGGCTGCAGCCACCTCTGTGTGACATCTTCCTAGACAGCAAGGTCCTCTGGCTTCCAAAATGTGCCCAGCACACTCTCCTAGCAGGAGGGAAAAACAAAACAACCACGGCTTGTCCCAAATTAATCTGACACGGTTTGCAGGACGAAAATAATGTCAGCTGCATTTGAAAAATAACCTCCTCAGCTGCACCAATAAACTGCAGAACCAATCTTAGTGCGTGGGGCTGCTTTGAGGCAGAGTGTGCTGGAGGAGGAAATTTTGAAAACTTTTTTGGACGGCAGGAAACGCGGGCCCTGGCACCAGCTTTCCCAGCTATTGTCCCTGATGGAGCTGGCTTTTGCCACTTCCTCAGCCACACAAGGCCTCTTTTCTCCCTTGGCTCAACGCTGTGATGAGAGGTTCAAGTCTTTTGTCCCTGCTATACTTAGTCCCTCTCCTTGATGCAAGTTTTATGTCCCTTCCAGATGTTATCAAAGTCCAATAACTGCTCTTGAGAGCCAAGACAGATGTAAGCTATTTTTTAAAACACAACTCAAGCCAGCTTTCTTTGAGATGTAAAAATATAACAAAGCCTTATGAATGCCTTTTAATGCTATAGAAACGCAGAAATAAGTGCTGCAATAATCATTGGATTATTTCTCATCATCTCCCAGGGCCAAATCACAGCTCTGACAGAGTCACCGTGGCCGGGCTCCAGCGCAATCATCACCAGGGACCTGCTCCAAACACCATTGTCAAAGTCAACAAGAAACTTTTTCCCACTGAGTTTGGGGTGCCTTGGACCAGGCTCCAAACTGCCCAAGCTTGCAGAGGCTGCCTTTGATCCTCCCAAAGCCCATATAGATACAGAGGGTGCTGGTGGGGGAGATGTTAAAGACAGAGATCCCCACAGCACTGCCTGGGGACGTTTGGGCAACCGCTTCTAGGAAACAGCTCAGTCCTTTCCTTGTCAACTCCTCTGGCTGTGTCCCTTCCTGCATCCCAACCTCAACAGATCCAGTTCTTGCTGCATCCCAGCCCTGACAGGTGAGGTGAGGCCAATAAATCTTCCTGTAAGGGATAAGGAGCACCAATTCAATTGTAACAGCTTCAGTACTTCCACATCAAACCCAGCTGTCCCAAAAGCTTTCATTGCTGCCTGACCCTGTGAAAAGGGAGCTATGGATAGCTTGAGTAGTGACACACTCCTGCTGGCTTTAATCAACAGGTAATTAAGAGCAAATTACAATCATAATAGCATATTTCATCCCAAAGGCTCCGGGAGCTCTTGATAAAAAGTTGGCCGAATGCCGTGCTTAATTAGGAGTTCAGATGGGGGTGGGTGTTCTTCAACCTCTGCAGTGCAGCCCCTTCCATGAGGGAACACTGCACCTGAAGGAAGAGTGGAAGGATTGGACCTGCTCTCCTGAAGCGCTCTGTGCAAGGAGAAGGGCCTGGAACAAAGATTCTCTGACAAACTCAATGGAATCACCCAGGAACAGCTGGCAATTATTCCTCAGATGGAACCTGGGTGAGGGGAATGGTCTCTTAGCTAGTACAGACAGCGTGGACAGGGCTTTGCCTGAAAAATGCTCACCAGAACCTTGGGGTTCACTGGATCCCCTTCCAACCCTCCCTACAAGCACCTCTCTGCTCAGCCAGCAGTGTCACCTGTGGGGTGACATCCCTTATCCAAGCCGTGGCTGGCCATGGCCTCACTGAGCTTCTGAAATCTGAGGATTTACAGCCCACAGTGCCCACAAGCCTTGACAGTTTAGCAAATAATCAGCAGCAAAGGCTGGTTGTTGCTGCTTGAGTCCGGTCCATCATTCAGCGCATGAACTGTACCTGCTCTGCGTAAATTCCTGTTTGATATCCAGCCATCAAAAGCTCAAAAAGCAAAGGCAAGAAACAGCCAACACTGACCACGAGGATGCGTTTTCCTTTCGGCAGAAAAAGCAGCTGCCTCTTGGGAAGAGAAGACACTCTGGAATTGTTTAAGCGGTTGACAAAAGGAATGATCAAAGCACCAGTCTGTCCGTGTGGCACCTAGAACAGCATCACAACCCCAGTGCTGGAGCTGGGGGGGTTCAGCAGCACCAAAACTGCTGCAAACACAGACAGCAATGGGCCTCACGCCTGCCAGAAGCACTGCTGAGGTGCTCTGTGCTTGTCAGTGCCACTGCTGTCCTCCCTCAGGCCTGCGGGGAGCAGCTGCCAGTTTACACTCATTTTTTGAGAAGATGTGTAGGGTTTCAGCCCTCAAACCCCCAATATCGCCCTTGGGTTGCCAAGAGAGTGACTGGGGAGCTTTTCTTGCCGAGACTGTCCAGGTGACACGGGATTGCTGCCAGTGACAGCTCAGTCCTGTGAACAGCCCTGCCCCACGTGGGATATTAGGTATTTACTCTGAGCTGACAGTGGGATGCTCCAGACTTCTCTCTCTCAGTAGCACCTGCAGCCAAGCCCGTGCCACCCCAAAATGTCCCTGAGGGGAGCCAGCACCCAGTCACACCCCAAAGGAGCCAGGCCTGTGCATCCAGCAGCCTCCATCCAGCAGATTCCCTGAGATTTGTGCTTCTGACTCACCAGCTTGCCAACACAGCAGGAGAAGCCTGGCACATTTATAAATAATCTGGGGGAAACTCGGGGGAAACCGGAGTTTTCCTCCCTCACAGGAGCTGCTTGCAACAGGAGCTCCTTTTTCTTGGATGCTTTTAAGGAACTCTGCAGCACAGAAAGGAATTCAAACCAGGGTGTTCAGGGGACAGGCAGGGTTCCACCTGTAGGTACCCAGAGCAGGACAAGCCTGTGCTGAAATCCATGCCTTGGTCTCGTGGCTTTTAGTTTAAAGGCAGCTTGGACAATTCTCTGTGCCTTCTAAGCCCTCAGATGTCTGAGTTAGGATGGGAGAGCTGCAGATCTCTCTCAAGTCAATGAACTGCAGCGTGACATCCAATTTTAAACAGATCTTTCCACCGGACCATGTCACAGCTCTCCTCGCAGGTAAGGCTTACAGAGAGATTATGGCACCGCCTCCAAAACACAGCACAGGCTTCTTCCTTTCCAAATTCCCCCTGGCACAACTCAGGGCTGTGTCCTCTTGTCCTACCCCTTGTTTCTTGGGAAAAGAGACTGAAAACCATCTCCTTAAATTCAGGGAGTTGTGGAGATGGGTAAGATCTCCCCTGACCCTCCTTTCCTCCAGGCTAAACCACCCCAGCTCCCTCAGCTGCTTCTCCTAAGAGTTGTTCTCCAGTAGCAGAACAACAGGATTATTTTAAATTTTCGAACCTCTCATGGATCAGACCAAGCTGAATTCAGGTGATCTTGAAATCTGCTGTCTTAATACAGATCCCAGCACTGGCCAGGAGGTCACGAGCAACAATTTGGGACCTACCGTGTTAGGGTTTTTGGGGGTTTTGGTCTGCACCTTGGTGGCTGTTAAGGTCATTTATTCCCTTAATTCCCTCACAGAATTGATTCCCTTAATGCCAATTTATTCTGCCAAACTGGAGCTTTCCAGTAGAAATTTCCAGCTAGGCTAGAGCAGTGCATCAGAAACGTGAGAAGTGCTTCTCCCCGTGGCTCGCCTGGCTCGTGTGGTTCTGACCTTTTCCAGTAGTTTTGACCTTTCCACAGCAAATTGTCACAGAGGCACAAGACAGCCAACCCCGCTGCACTGTCACCAGAGCTCATGGCACACCTACGCCCAGAGAGGGGCTCCTCTCCCGTTCCAGATCCGGCCTCAGGGGAAATGAAGAGTCACATTCTGAACAACGGAATATATCCTGTATTTTAAAAAAGCTGGGTCAATCGGCACCGATCCTTAACCAAAATGCAAGGACAATGGGACTGCGATGAACACAAGGACTAATCAAGTGCTAATCAGTGTAAACCTATAATCTGGAGTAATGACAGAGATGCCAGGGCAGGAGTTACTCATTGCTGCTGTACAAATCAGCTCCAACACCATTAGCTATTACCTTTTGAAGCCACATGGGCAAAGAAAATTCCTGATTATTATAGTGGATTACAGGGCAATCCAATTATTATTCTCAGCATAATACTCCTTGTAATTAATGGGCAACGGAGTTAAACTCTGCTGACATGTTTTCTCCATTAAAACTCGCAAGTCACTGAAGATTTTGAGCAATCTGACAACCCCTGCACAATTAGCTGGGCTTGGAAATGTAATTGGTAAGCCCGTTTTATGGGATGTAGGCTCCTGATCTCTGTGTCCTAATAAACATCAGAGTTTATGTTCCTGTTGCTGTGTGATCATCATGTGTTAAACATCGCTTCACACATCACCCTTAAATTCACACTGAGGAATGCAGGCATTAAGAAAATAAATATCTGGGATGGGTTCCTGATCCACTGCTGGGGTAAAAGTCAAAAACTCCTTCAGGCCTGCTTGGGGTGGAAAGGAGGAGGCCAGGCCCTCCTGACCCAGCCAGTGCTTGCCAGTGCAGTTTGTGTGGCTGGTTTTGTCACCTGTTTGGGGTGTTTTAGCACAAAGATTGGGAGTGTCACCTCACCCTCTGAGCTGTTTTCTTGCAGTGAGACATGGGACGAGACAAGATTGACTCCATCACGGTGATGGTTGCTTTAATCCTGCTGCAAGAGAAACCAGCTTGCAACCCTCTCCAGCAGGTGTTCTGTGGGTTCAGTCCTCTGGGCAGCTGTCCCTGCCCGTGACATTCCTGCTCAGTTCAGAAAGTCGCCCAGGAAGCCAAAGGAGCCGCTGTTTCCTCTCCCTGCTCTTCACCTTGCTGGGTGCCTGGGCTGGGGCTGTCCTTGGGGTGGCTCAGGTGATCCCACCTCGTCTGACTTTGGCTCTTAGTGAAGGAACCCCAAACTGAGCAGGATCCCAGCAACGGGGCCATTCTGGCCACGTCTTCCTACGCTTGAGACATTTTGGAGGAGGCTTAGGAACACATCTGTGTTTCCCCACGTTCAAAACACAGCTCCAAGCACTCCTGTTTGAAACAACTTCCAGCTTGGCAGCACACACGGCCCAGACCCGGTCAGAGAGCTCTCAGCCTCCAGCCGCTCTCCAGACTTGCCGTTCTCAGCTTCTTTGCTCAACTTTGATTCACTGCTGCCGAGTGGGAACCAGCAGAGGGGAACCGATCCCTGGATTGGGTCTGCCCGGCACGATCCTCGAGCCTGGCCCGAGGAGGATGAGGGAAAAGGGGTGAGCTGGTCACAGGTGTCACCTGGCACTGCGACACGGGGGCTCGGCCTGACACCATCCCCCAGGGGACCCGCCGGTACCGAGGGNGTCCCGAGGGGAACCTGCCACCCCCGAGGGGACCCGGCGGTCCCGAGGGGCGGTCCGGGGGCGGGCGGGGGCGGTGCGGGCCCGGCCCCCAGCCCTGGCGGGCGCTGCCGTGCGGGGAGGGCGCGGCGGAGCGGCGGGCGCCGAGCTTTAAATGAACACTAATATCGCTCGGGGAGGGCAGCGCCGGTGGCTCGGGACGGGCGGCGGCGGCGGCAGCGGCACCTCCAGCTCCTCTTCCTCCTCCTCCTCCTCCTCCTCGGCCGCGGCGGCAGGTAGGCTGGGCGCCTGGGGCCGCGGGGGCCAGCCCGTGCCCGAGCCCTGCCGGGCTGCCG